>JAIPRK010000205.1:0-146136 GCA_025469195.1 Chaitophorus viminalis
TATCTACAAAATAACTTGCAAATTATCGTGATTTTGACACATTTTATACAAATTTGAGCTTTATGAGCTTATAAAAAAAATTTGAGTGAAACGATCACCGATATTTTCTAGTGAAAATAAGTTAAGCTTATTATAAACCTTGTATTAAATTTTCGAGAGTTTTCGACCAGCCAATTAAATTTTATAGGTGTTTAAAAAAAAAAAATTACAAAAATCGATAATTTAAATTGTCTATAAATAAGTCAAAATATGTCAAAATACTTTAAAAATTTAACCAAGTATAGAGAACACCAATATAAAGATTTAGTGAAAATTTCAAGTTGTTGCGGTTTTTCGTTTTTGAGTTAGAGCATTTTAAAAAAATATAGTTTGTAAATATGTGATTTTGCGTAAAATTTCCAGTTTTTTCGTAATTTTTTTATTGTTTTTTTCGATTTTTTAAAAAAGTATTGAAAAAGTTGGATTTTTGACTTGCCCAAATATCATCTAAATTCACTTTCTTATCAGAAAAGTTGCTGTTTAAGAAAATCAAAGCATTTTTACTATCAAAAATCGTGTCTTCAGACAAAAAAAAAAAACAAAAAAAAAAAAAAAACACACATCATTGTAAAACCAATAGATTCCATCACTCCGTTCAGAATCTAAAAGAGAAAAGAATAAACTGATTAATAACAATACATGAGTTTCAAATAATATTTGGTAAATTAAATTTAGTTGAATAAACAGATATTATACCTAAAACTAAGTTAACTGAGATGATTATGATATACATTCAGTACATTAAATACATTAAATAACTGAAAAACAAGGATTAGATGGATACAAATTATTTTTATTAAACAAATCAAAATTTGATAACTTATTACATTCTCTGGCTATACGGTTCAGTGGATTGTGAAAACCATAGGATGTGCGATGAAAAGGAATGACAAACGTGGGGCAGCTTCGGGATTGATATTGTGGAATATGAAAATTAAGTGTTTGTAATAATTCCGGACAAGATATTGAACCATTCACTAATTTTGATAAAAAACAAATATCATTGTACTTAAGCCTATTTGCAAGGGAATCTAAATTTAAAGATGTCTGAACTGATGATAAAGGTATGGGTGAATTTAAATTACAAATCATATTACGTTTATAAGCAATATGACGTACGAATTTTCTTTGTACACGTTCAATTGCTTCACTTAGTCCTATTTGAAAGGGATTCCAAATAATTGAACAGTATTCAAGTATTGGTCTAATTATTGAAGTATACAATGTTTTTAGACATAATTCATAATATAAAATAAAAGTATGATTATATATAATTAAGTACATTTTCACATTCGAATAAGCCCACAATGTGCTGAAGTTGGTAATTGTCAAATTACCTGAAATATTACCTGGAATATTACAAGTATATATTATATTTCACAATCCAACTGCATCAGTGGTTGACATGTTATAAAAATGGCCGGATGATGAGGAAGCTGTTTTTGAAATATAAATTTAAAATTCAGACTTCTGAGTGAAGCCAAAAATTAAATTGGTTTTACTATTATGCGTTTTGTTTCCATTCCACAGCTTACACAATTACGACCTGAAGAATTACACGGATCATCGACACATGTGTTATTTTTTATATCAAGAAACTTGATCCAGTTGGTGCAATTAGGAGATTATTTATTAAATTTCTCAACAGTTTTTCAAATAACAGAGAAAAGCTGATAGAGAATTATAAAAACACAATTAACATTTCTGGCATACAGTTTTCGACAAGATCGATTTTTTTCTCATTGAAACTCAAAAGTAATAATCATAAACACTTGAAATATTAATTTAATACTAATAAAATCGTTATAGATTCTATAATTTTCAGTAGAATTTTATTTCTATTTTATGGTTTAAAATCTTTTGAAAATATTAAACAAAGTCACTCATTTATGATTTTCTTAATCGTGTAAATAAATATCGAAATATACATACTATTTTAGATTCTGAACGGAGTGATGAAATCTATTGATTTTACAATTATGTATGTTTTTTTTTTTTTTTGTGTCTGAGGACACGATTTTTGGTAGTAAAAATGCTTCGATTTTCTCAGACAGCAACTTTTCTGAAAGAAAAGTGAATGTAGATGGTACTTGGGTAAGTCAAAAACACAATTTTTTTAATACTTTTTAAATAAATTGAAAAAAAACGATAAAAAAATTACGAAAAAACAGGAAATTTTACGCAAAATCACGTTTTTACAAAATACATTTTTTTAAAATGCTCTAACTCAAAAACGAAAATCCGCAATAACTTGAAATTTTCACCAAATCTTGATATTGGTGTTCTCTATACGTGGTTAAGTTTTCAAAGTATTTTGACATATTTTGACTTATTTATAGATAATTTAAATTATCGATTTTTGTAAATTTTTTTTTTTTAAACACCTATAAAATTTAATTGGCTGGCCAAAACTCTCGAAAATTGAATACAAGGTTTATAATAAGCTTAACTTATTTTTACAAGAAAATATCGGTGATCGTTTCACTCAATTTTTTTTTATAAGCTCATAAAGCTCAAATTTGTATAAAATGTGTCAAAATCATGATAATTTGCAAGTTATTTTGTAGATAAAAATTTATAAAATTTTTTCTGTTTATACTTAAGGTTCAACATTTTGACACTAGTTTTTTCATAAGCTAATCTTCAAAAATATATAAAAAAATTTTACTGGACCAAAAGGAAAAAATTTTATGACCGTTTGAAATTTAAATTTTTTCAAAATTGCATAAAATAGCGATTTATGGTGAAACGATTTTAAATATTTGTTATAATTCAAAAACTATAAGTCGCAGAAACTTGAAATTTTCACCAGTTGTTAAAATAGGCATTTCCTTTATGTCATATTTTTTTAAAAATATTATATTGATTTTTAAGCCACTTATAGGCATTTACAAAATTCGAATTTTTTACATTTTTTTTTATAATCGGTGATAAAAAAAAATTGACGTTTACAAAATACTTGAAAATTTAATAAAATATTCGGCACAAGTATTTTTTATTGTCAGTCAAAAATCATCAAAATCCATTGGCACAATTTTTTTTTATAAGCGTTTGAACAGCGAATATTGACATAAAATTACATGTAAAATATAATAAAATATATAAAATTCTAGACTGAGAAATCGTATCGTTTTTTTTTAAAATGCTCTAACTCAAAAACGAAAAACCGCAACAACTTGAAATTTTCACCAAATCTTTATATCGGTGTTCTCTATACTTGGTTAAGTTTTTAAAGTATTTTGACATATTTTGACCTATTTTTAGACAATTAAAATTTTCGATTTTTGTACGTTTCTTTATTTTAAACACCAATAAAATTTAATTGGCTGGCCAAAAACTCTCGAAAATTAAATACAATGTTTAAAATAAGCTTATCTTATCTACAATAGAAAATATTGGTGATCGTTTTACTCAAATTTTTTTTATAAGCCCATAAAGTTCAAATTTGTATAAAATATGTTAAAATCGCGATAAGTTATTTTGTGGTTGAAAATTCATAAAATTTTTTCTGCTTATACTTAAGGTTCAAAATTTTAACACTAAGTTGGCCATAAGCTTACCTTTAAAAATATATAAAAAAATTTCTACCAGACTTAAAAGAAAAAATTTTATGACTGTTTTAAATTTAAACTTTTACGAAATTGCATTAAAGTTCAATTTAAATATTTAAATATTTGTAGTAAAATATGTATAAAACTTTCAATTTGAAGAACTATAGATTATTGATTACATAGATTTTATATATATGTTATTAATTTATCCATGACATTAAATTATCCAAATATTTATACAAATTTTATTATACGATAGTTATTTTGTTATCTAAAAATATTAACTGCAGTATATAGATTACAAACTGCAGAAAATGTATAGTAATTAATAATATTATGTATATTATAATAATAATTGTATCTGTTATTTAAAATTAATTAAATCAAAGCCAAAAGGTTACGTATAATTAATATAACCGAAAAAATTCGCCTTCTAAAAATGTTTGTATTCAAGTAAGAAAAAGTTTATCCCTGCAAAATGAGTAAATTTGAAAAAGTTATGCTGCTTACGAAATAATTCTTCCTATATTGTACAATATGTTAGTAGAAACATCTTTATATGTTATATCCTCACCACCGTACATATTGCAGGATTAAATTTGTTCTCACGGGGGTTAAACTTTTGACCTATAGTGAAATCGAATTCTCCAATTTTAGCTTAGCCGGTGTATATTATAAATACAGTGCACATGAAAACGAATAATAAAATTATTAAAAGCATATAAATTATATATTATTATTATAATATAGTTGAGAACCGCAGTGTTCTGATGCGCGGTATATTATACTATATACCGTTTGCTCTGTGACGACGGCGGAAAGTTATATGGGTATAAACACACGTCGACATAATATAGGTATACACGTACATATATTACATATATAATATATTAAGAAGTCTTATAGGAGTTGAAAGACGAATGGGATTCCGAACACACGGCCATGGGGTAAGGATATATATAGTATATTTATATATTATATATTCCTTATTATCCAAAGGTGATATATTAAAATCGTCTCGGTCCAAGAATCTCCAGAATGTTTGAATAACTCAAATAGTGCCATACGCGCATATTCACGAAACCGAACTTTGGATAATACACATATATTGCGCATTTTATTGCCACCTATACGGGCGGCGGCGGCGGCGACACACATCATTTAATCAAACTCAGCCGCCGTCTCTTTGCGCGAGACGTATTCTATGTATAATAGTCGACGACTTTATATAATAATATATTATACACCTATACATACACACGAGTGTACGCTGCAATATATACGGCGGTTAGGCGATATTTGCATTCACGGCAAGTGCGCGCGGAAAAACGCTGTACTAAGACGTGCCCGATAGCAAATTTTATTTAAATTTATTATTTTTTAGATTCTGTGTGTCGCAAGATCGAAAAAAATAAAAATTCAAAAAAGGGTTTCTTTTCGTGGATTACTCGTCGTTGTACGCGGTTTAATATTTACAATTACGATCCACGTGACGCCTCGTGGACGGTCAATTCAAGCGTTTTACTACAATTAGTATCCGGGTGCACTGTAGTTCATGTACCAATTTTATTATACTATCCATCTGCGGGTGTTTAACTAAAATTTAATTTTGGTTTTTTGGTTTTAACGCGCCCAAGATAAATTTGGATTATCAGTAGGGATGGTAGTAATATAGGACTGTATACAGGCACCTAGCTGTACCGTAGTCCATAATTCGGATTTGAACGGTTTATACCGCACTGCTCGAAAAGCTATTACACAGCAATGGCACTCGACGATACGACAAAACAATAATTTTTATGAAAAAAAAAACCGACGGTAACTCGCTCTTCTGAACAGTAGGGGTGGAGTGGACACCAGTCATAGACTAGGTCATTATAATGGATGTGTTAAATTTGGATTTAATGATAGGTACCATTGCATACGAAAAACAATTCTGAACAGAGGTGATTTATTAGTATAAAATATATATTATGTTATATTTGAATTGTTATACTATTTTGTTTACAATATTTTGTTTATATTTGCCTTTTAACGGCTTATAAAACATAATTCTACCTACCTATGTTTATGTATTTTAATAATTTTTGAAAGACAGTAAGAACAACCTAAGTGAAATCGTTATATCTATTAAATTTTAAATTATCTCCTACACAAGTACCAACTTTTTTAAATTTTAATAAGTCGATTAAAAAATAGAAATTTCTGACGGTTCACTTAGTAAAGTTGAAATTCAATAGCATTTAGCCATAAAAACGGCAATGTGCAATAAATTGTTTCATGGCAATGCAATGTAGTGTAGTGCAAGTTTCGGTGTCGCTTTTCATGTTGTGTTTTAAAGACCAAAGTACTTGCATCGTGAGTCTCTTTATACACTTTGTTAGTCATTGCCATTAGAATTGCAACAATGCTGTTTGATCATCACGGATTCTTGAGCGTCTCATTTTCGAACTTGAATCCGATGTTACTATACCAATTATTGTGTACAATACTAAATAAAATAATATTAATTTGATTACCACTTGCCTGATTATTGACACGATCTTGTTGACGTAAGACATCTGCTTATGAACTTGTGTAAAAATGTAATCATTATAGATTGAATATGATTAATAAACTGAAGGTGTTTTACACCTGTTGAATTATTTAATGGGAATATTCCAAGATAAAATAGTGATACAATAATTAAACATACAGTTAAAAATGTCATGACAATAATAATAGTATTTAAACTTTATTAAATCAATGTGGCGCCATCTACCACCGGTTAAACGTAATACACCATTTCGGATTAGTATGTTTGTTTGTTTGCCTATACTAGTTTTTTTTTAGGGGCTACGTAAAGATTTGATGTATTTTGATCGCACATTGATACACAATATTATTATTAATATAAACACAATAATAATAATTAGGGTCCGGATGTCGTTGCATTTGCAACTTATCATCTACTACTTAAATTTATTGCTATGTAAATTTTAAATTTGTTGATTGTAGTACGAATTCAAATCTAAGACTTTTAAGTGCAATTTTATGTATTTTGTCAATGAAACAATTTAAACTAGTTTACAATTTTTTTACGTAATTTCACTTTTTTTAATACTTACCTTAAGAAATACCGGATTTGAAACCATAAGTAAAATAAATGATATGATGACTGGAGAAAGAAAATCGTTAGATGATTTACCCGAAGACTTTACGGTAGGTAAGCTATTTCAGCTAGTATTTGGTTATTTTAACCAAATACTATCTGTACGCTCTGCTTACTTCAATCGATGTATACCTAAGTTTTTCCAGATATAAAACCTATTGGCTCCCAACCGCAGAATATTCGAATTAGAATATTTTTAAAAAAAAAAACATTTAAAGTGTATGCAATAACCAATAGACCATTATATTTAGGTCATCTAGATTAAGATTTGTATTGAAACAATTTTTAAGTATAATATTTTTTTTTTTTAGAATTTAAATATATTATAGCTTGTAATTTATGAAATACAAAAATAAATGTAATTTTATAAATAATAAGTAATGTTTTTGAAAATAAAAGCACTTTAATATAAAAAAAAAAAAATTATAACAAAAAGTTATTTTTTTTTTCACAATTTTAAACTTTTGGTATTTTTTAGTGTAATACTGCAATCAATTTGACTACTTTTTAATACTACAACATTCTTGCCCTAATCATAATGTCGTTACTGCAAAGGTAAAGATTGATAAAATGAATTTTAAACCTTATACATGAATTTTTGCTTTAGTAGATGCACATAATTGTACATATTCAATTAATTTATATGGAACGAACTAAACAAAGACACAATTCTATCATTATTAATTTTTGTACTCAATCATCATTTATAGTACATTATTATGGTATTATATGAGCAAGGTCAAGTCATAAATAGGTGCCTACTTGTTGGGAAATAAAAAAAATATCATACAATTTTTTCAAATTTAATGGTTTATAAATTGCATTATATTTGGTTTTAAGATATAGATTATTAATTCTAACACAAATATAGTTTTTTTTAAATATTTGTTAGGAACCTTAATGATTTGTATCAATTGTTCTATAATGGTTTGTGCTATATAGCAGTTAAATTTAAAAACTTGTATCCTTCTCGTAATATGTGACTACTCGCCTTTTTAATACTGTGACTTGCTACCATTGTCATCTATTAATTTTCAACGTCTAATGCTGTCGCAGCGAGTTATCATCTATAAACAATGTACATGGGTCATAAATATTGATGTAAGTATATAGTTTAGCTCTGTGCCTTTACGTGCTTCACATGACTGCTCTAGTTAGGTTAGCGAAATCCTTTTTAGTGTAAACACACTTCTAGACTCTAGTGCAGTCTAGTTAGACTAATCGAATTCTAGTTTTATTTTTCTCTTCTGCAGAACACAGGGACCGTAAAGGGTATTTGTTGCGTTATACATTACACACCTATATGACATATAGTTTGATGTAACACAACTAAAATATAACATACATATTTGGAACATCAACACAAGAGGAGGAATAATAATAAAAAAAACAACGTGGATTGAAAAAAAAAATTGTCGACTGTATTAAAAGACTAGTAGTTATAGGTACATGATATGTACAGAGAATGATTAAAAATCGTTAAGTGAATTTTTAGTAGTGGTATGCGATTGGGTGGGCGCTCTTGTAAGCCGGGTAGTAAGCCTTTCCGTATTTGCCGGGCCAGTATTTGCCATTATCATGAGCGTACTTCGGGTAGGCGGCGTAGCTAGCAGGGTAGGCAGCGTAACTTGGGTAGGCAGCGTAACTTGAGTGTGCTGGATACCTTGTGTAAGATGAGTAAGATTTTGCGGCAGGGTACGCTGGATATTTATAAGCGTAGCTAGACGGATAAGCGGAGTACGTCGCGTATGAGTAAGATACTGGGGCTGGGGCAGAATAGGCCAAGATCGCTGTAAATAAAAAATCAATTTGTTTATGTGTGTTCTTGTAAAATTGGACTTTTGAAAAAAAATTCTGAGCCAAGTTTGTAAAAATCAAATGTTATCGAAATTTCAGAAATGTTGATAATATTATACATATAATAAGTTATTATATTATGTACTTACGAGCTGGAGCGAGATAGGCGTGTTTCTTTACTCTTGCTCCTTCAGCGGCAGAGTTTTGTTCAACAGCAGACACAGAGTACACAGCCAAGGCGAAGAATATCTTTAAGAAAAAAAAATATAAAAATTATGATATTATAACAAAATATTATTGCTAGCATAATATAATATAGTTTGTATTGTACACCACGAGTAAATATTTGGTACCAAACGGAATGTCGTATTCTTTTATCATAAATTTGGTTCAAGTCAAACATATTGTTATGTGTAGAAACTCTAAGAAAGGTATTAAATTCTACAATTTATTAATATTTTAGAACACAAAGAGTGATTTTAAATATATAAAAGTTAATTGTTGAGACCATAAAACTGTTGAATAAGTACCCACGTCAAGTCTAAAAAGTAATGTTTTATCTAGAATCTTAACTTTGAAAAGATAATATTTTTATTTTTTTTCGTTGTGGGATAAGACATTTTTGATGATTGTTCGATAAAATATTTTCATACGATATAACTTATGAAAGCTTCAGACCAATTACAGATACAACAAACAATCAACATTTTTAAATCAACCAATAAATCTTTATAACACTAAGTATATATCGTATGTATATAAGAATAACTGTAAAATTGCATTAATTTATTTTATTTGTTGTTATAACATAAAGGTTTAGAGTTAAAATTATATTTTCTGATTATAAAGTACGACCTCTGAATACAATGTTCAATGTTACCTGTATAATTTTCAAAATAACACTTTGAAAATACACTCAAAAATAATAATCATTCTGATAGTTCTAACACCATATAATATTCATGCAAAATGCTCGAATGGACTGATAAAAATGCGGTTGTGATGAAAATGACTAGTGTTTCGAAAAATCAACAATCATTACGAATTACGAATTTACGAATTATAGACATGTTGGAAAGAAGACGGAATTGCATAGTAGTGATTATATTAATTTTTATTAAGTGTTTATAAAGTCACTCACCAGATACTTGAAACAAGCCATTTCGTTTTCGTTTTCTTCTTGCGTTTAAAACGATATATCTGCAAACTTCAACCCGTGGTCAATGTGTGTACTTGGAATGTGTGATACATATGTCATGTGTGTCAATCCTTTTATATGCTGCTCGATCTCCGGTGATTTCCACCACAACGTTGTGTGTGCACCGTGTTGCCCCTACTCGAAAAGGGCGTTGTCTATGCACTTAAGGTCAAAATCCAGATCAAAACTGAACATCAAAACGTAGTGCGTATGTGCCATCGGTGGTAGGTATACGTGGAGCAGTCGGCCTCGGAACACGTTGACAGTGGGCTTAAGGATACAACAGTAGTTGACCTTGGATTTTGGTCCAGGGTGAAGTTTACTACTCAAAAATTAATAATCGTTAATGATTAATAATTATTGATAATTATATGACAAAATATTCAACATATATATTAGGCGTTGCCGGACATGTTATTCATAAAATTGGACCCGAAAGTGACGTGTTACACCTGGTCGCTTCAACATGCTAAATCAAATATTATTATATTATATACTGGGTAAATCGATATCGGAAGACGGAAGAATATTATAATATTATAAAACCACTCTCAGGCTCAAAACCTTGGACTGACTTTGTGCTATAGTTTTCAAAAGAGTACCATTACTTATACTATACTGATGCTATTATTTAGTATGCCTAATGTTTATATATATATATATTAGTTTATAAGTCAATAAACAAATTAACATAATATCAAACATTTTTGCAATAAACATAAATAATAATCTAACATTACATATAATAACAAATAATAATATTCAAAACGAGTAGGATATCAATGGTATGTACTTTTTAGCTTGAAATAACCTAATGTGACTTACCAGTTATTGCAGACTAGACGTGACTACTAAGACTATAAAATCATTATATTCATCCTTATTGCTCGTTTGTATTTAACTATATACAGTATACACTCTAATTTCTCTTGCAGCCCCTTTGAGATTTTAATTATTCTTAACTTGTAAATTCAATTATATTATTATGAGAAAATATGTATTTTTAGTACTTCTATTTTCTAATAATATCTTAAAATTATCTCAGTTGAGGAGGCAAAGACATTTTAAATATTGACCCATTCACTTATTTGAATACTATGGATAACATTGAGTAGTATTGTATTATTATTTATTGGTTAGTAATAACTAATAACTAATAACTAATAACTAATAAACATTATATAGATAATATTTATTTCGCAGAAAATACAATAGTTTTGATAGTTTGAACTAAAATAATAGGATAATATAAGATTGTACATTTCCTATACATCGATGTTCACCGTTCAGATTAATCTTTCGTCACTCCTTATATTGCCAAATTTAAAATAATCATTAATCATTCTATTATCATATTATACATTCAATGCGCATTAATATTTTATAGAAGTATCTATATAAGTTTATAGGACTCTTTTAATCATTAACCTGAAACTTCACTTCAGTCAACGTCAAAGTTATTATTATTTTACCCATTAAAATCACGTAACACTTATAATATAATAGTCTTTGGTAATTATTGGACTTATACAAGAATAGATTTTGCAGAGCCTATTTATTAGGCGTTTAGGTTTAACTTTGGACATCAGAAATAGTCTGATTTTTAGCCTATCAATGACCTGTGTCGTTTAATGAACACACTTTGTTCAAGCTAAAACAGATATCACAGAAGGTTTTCTTACTGTTATTCAAAAAATGGTTGAAATACATAGGCACAAATAGCACAATGATTTTTTATAAGCGTTTGAAAATCAAATATTACAATTTATATATAATATTATATATTATATATACCTAATACCTATTCTAAACTAACAAATCATTTCCGTTCAGAATCATTTTTCGTATGCAATAATACCCAGCGTTACATTTAGATTTAACAAATCCATTATAATGATCTATCCTATGTACGAGGAGCAATCCACTTCCTATTTTTTTCATTAGTTTAAAATTATATAGAACGTGAACGTAAATGACGGTCATATTTTTAATGAACTTGAACGATTTTTTAGGTGTTCAAATTTATTTACCATTTTAAAATATATTTATAATTAATAAATATTGATTATTTATTATTATTTTATTTATTTATTTATTATTATTATTTATTTATTAAACATTATCTATTTTAACATTTGAATGGGCCCATATCCAAATAAAACAAAAATAATATAAATAATGATTTCTAAGAATTTGTAATATTTCGATATACATATAAACCATGAAGGTCTGAAAAATCTATTGTTAGTAATAAAAATACTCTCAATAAGATATAAAGTTACATGAGGGCAAGTAGGTCTTATTAACAATTATATAATGACACATAAAGGTACCTGTAATATATTATAAATAATAATAACTAGCTGCTTAACCTTACCTCGAACCTAACCCTACCTGCCCATACTTAATATTTATTAAAATGCAATATCTTAATTATTTTAATTTTCTTAAAAACAAAATATGAAAAACATGCAGTTTAAAAAAACTTAATTGAATATTGCAAATTGACTAATCAATCCATATCATTTCTAATTTATATGTAATAGGTACTTTAGTAGTAGGGTTGATAGTAATATAATATAGTAATACATACTCAGATGTAAAGTGTAACATATAAAATGTGGATAATGTATAAAAAGTATCTATAGGTTAGGTTAATATATTTTTTATAATACATTTAAAATTATATGTATTATTATATAATATAAAATAAAAATCTTTTCTCATTTTTTTGAGTACCAAATACCAATCCAAGTATAAAATTTTAAAATATTACTACTGAATAAGTACAGACATAGAATATAATATTGTAAAGTAAATATTACATTTTATTTATTCAATATTAATATTCAATATTTGTTTACATACCAACCTATACAATACAAATTATTAGATTCTGAACGAAGTGATGGAATCTATTGATTTTACAATGATGTGTGTTTTTTAGATTCTAAACGGAGTGATGGAATCTATTGGTTTTACAATGATGTGTTTTTTTTTTTTGTGTATGTCTGAGAACACCTTTTTTAGTAATAAAAATGCTTCGATTTTTTTAAATAGCAACTTTTCTGAAAGGAAAATGAATGTAGATGGTACTTGAGCAAGTAGTAAGTAATTAACTAATAAGTAGGAACAAGTTATTGATAATTTCACTTATAGCATTAACTAAATTATTTTATTCAGATATTTGTTTTATAAAATTTGTATCAAATATATATATATATATATATAGGTACATTTTTATATGGTATAAATCGTTTATAATTATATATATATATATATATATACTGTATATACTATATACATAATATACTATAATCTAAAAGTTTTATATATATATATGTATAATATTTTCATAATAATAATTGATAACTTACTGGCTACGATAAAAGATTATAGTATGTCACAGTTGTCTGAACGATTGAATTTACAATTAAAGCCTGCGAGATAAAGGGTTGAACATAAAGTAAAATATAACTAATACATTTTATTTTATTTTTTATTTATTTTATTTATATATATATATATATATATTTACGGGCAAAGCCCTTTACACCAATTTGACACAGAACAACAATAAAAATTAAGATACCATAATATAAGTTTAAACATGATAATAATTCAATAATAGTAATAATAATAATAGGTAATATGAAATAGTAATAGTAAAGTAGAACAAAAAATTTACAATATTAAAATATATTATGATAAATGGTACTCTCATTGGCCAGCCGCATCATGCGATCAATAGGATTATTTCTGCCATAATTGGTAATGTGTGTAGGAACTAAGAATGGGACATGGTGTCGAATAGTGCGAGAAGGGACCTTAAAATTGACCAATGCAAGAAGTGAGGGAGCATCAAAGCGACCTTCCACTAGTTTTTTCAAGAACACTACGTTGGTGTTAACTCTTCTGTCTGCTAATGAGACGAGACCTAGTTCCTGCATAACTATAGAGTAGTCATGGGGAGGATGTTTTATCTTTAATTTAAAATCTGCGCAAGATAGGAATCGTCTCTGAACACGTTTTAATTGACAGGAGTCCGCTAACGTATAAGGGTCCCATAAGACAGATGCATAATCTAATAAGGAACAGACCAAGGAGCAATAGATTGTTTTCAGATAAGAACATAGATTAAACTCTTTCGAAATACGTATTACGAACCCAAGCGTTTTTAAAGCTTTGCAACATAACATTTCAATATTAGAGTGAAAATTCAGGTCAGTATTAAAAATAATACCTAAATCTTTCTTACTACTCACAGACGTCACATTAGAATCGTTGATTGCATACGTATAACTGATAGAGGAGTGGTTTTTAAAAAATGACAAGGAATGACATTTATTTACATTTAACTGCAACCCAATATTATTAAACCATGCAACCATATTGTTTAGGTCATCCTGGAACGCAGAGCAATCAGATAAGTTTTCAATTTTCCTAAAAAGTTTTAAGTCATCAGCAAACATAATTTTTGATAACCCCTTTGATGCCATTTACATACAGAGAAAATAAGATCGGGGATAGATTTCCTCTCTGAGGAACTCCAGAAGAGACTTTAGAGATGGAAGATTTACAGCCGAATACTTTAACCCATTGAACTTGGTCGGATAGATAGGACTTGAACCACGACAGCAGTGGTTCGTCAAACCCGGACTTGTATAGAGCATCAATTAGGCAGCCATGGTCAACTCTATCAAAGGCTTTTGCAAAGTCTGTGTAAATAACATCTACTTGGATGTGTTTTTCAACAGCCTCCAAAACAAAGTTGTTAAACACCATTAAATTCATAGTGGCCGAGCGACCCGGTCTGAATCCATACTGCTCGTCGATTTTATAAAAGTCTCATTTATACAGGATGAAGGTAGGTTATACATAAATATTTAATAAAAAATTTGAATGAACGTTCCGAACACTGATTATTTATGGCTCATGAGTAGTTGGATCATAAAATTGTAATGTCAAAAACAAGGTACAATGTGTGTATTATAACTTTTTATCCAATCTTTATAATTCAGCTATAATATTCAAATAATTGAAATTAAATAAAAATAAAAATAAAATAGTTTAAATTATGATAAAATGAAAGGTATACAACTAATTTTGCCCGTTGTTGGTGGGTCCCTTTTTTGAGTGGACCCAGTGCAAATATCCAATTTGTCCTTGCATAAATATGGCCCTGAGCACAACTCGCACATTCAATGTTGTAGCAGTATTTAAAAAAAAAAACTTATCATCTTATGCTATATAAGTTGTCCTCCCTTGGGTGCCTTTGTCGTCATCACGTATATCTGATGCATGAAATTTTATATTTTGTCTTGGATTTATGTCCTTACTGCGCCACCAACGTGTATCGGACATACGCTCTTTTGATTGCCTACATGCGGGTAATTTTAGGCGACTCCGTATATAAATTGCTTATTCGTCAAATTTCGGGCGCATTCAAACCAACAATCACAATTTTTCATCCATCTTTTCAATAGTGTCTTTCGTTTTCATACATTTTACTTTTTTCAATATGTGATTATCTGATATATATTTAGATTCTACAGGTAAACATATATCTAAATAAATATAGTTATAATTATTTTTATAATAAAATAAAAATCTTTAGGATATGTCTTCAATGTTTTTAACCTAAAATTTTGGTTTTTTCATATCGGAATAGTAATTGCTTCAAATTAGTAAAATATTTATCTCTTAGGCGAGACTAGGTAATTCATCCAGTATAATATAATATTTTTGATATAATATTATAATATTTTGTTATGGTCCAGGTGGATAAATGGTCATTGTAATATTTAATTTGATTTAATTTATTGGGACAACAAGTCATTCCAAATTACAGACTTTCACTGTATCATACTTTTTAATCAATTTATAATCATTTGGAATTTTCGTTATTTTTTCGATTTTAATTCTTTTAAATTCATCATATTTAAGTTTACCTAAATATATACTTTTAGATTTTTTAAACTCTAAAATATTATTTAAACGATTAATAAATGTATTTTCCATTTCAAAAACAACACGTATAAAATATAAATATACTACATAATTTTAGCACAACACTAAACGGCACACATAAACGGTAGTATGTGTATGTGTACCTACTGTCAGTTATGACAAATATGACTTCATAGCGTTCCAAGATAATAATAATTGGGATACACAATTTCGTTATAATTGATGTACGACGAATGGCCATGCAATGTCTACATGGCCACATTACTCATTATTGATAAAAGTAATCGTAACCCGTAGGAGAAATTATAAAATATAATACTTTAAAATAACTCTAATATTCACATTGTCCACATCGATTTTAGCATTGCATACAATGACTAGACATTGTATTGTAGTTACAATGACTATTCTAAATGGAAATTGAATATGCGTTATTGTATAACAATGACTGATTTGTCCATCTAAACCGTAATAGGCGTAATATATATATATATATATATAGAAAAAATATAATAATAAATAAAGTAATAGTTATGAAGAATTCAGGGGGTTAAAAAATAATATTATAACAGAGTACCTATACGATGTATCGTTAATTTTGCGATTCCTGACAAAAACGTGCCGATAATTCGAACCTAAAGAAAATTGTCCGTCCTAAGTTCTGTCTCGACTGTTTTAAATCTGTTTTCAGAACACAGCGTTGAGTGTGTGTGTGCTGTACACTGTGTACTCATGTTGGTTCTAGAGTTCTAACCCTTTCCACCCCCGAAACGCCTCATAATCAAAGTATAGTGTCGACAATATTTTCGACTGTTGTGTATTATATAGTATATTAATCCGTATAGGGTTCGCAGACCCTATATAACGGCCGAACCGAACTAAAATCTCGCGCATACCTATACGTCGACGCGTACCAATGCGATATGGTGGCACGCGTAAAAATATTATACGTTGCGGGTTATCGGATACGAATCCTGTGCGAATCCTTGGGGGGGGGCCCTACCCTTGTACGAGTGACAATCGGCCTGCGCGCACCGTTGTTCGGCTCATCCGAGTTTAAAGTTCCGCGGCACCGCGCGCGTCAAACACTTAATATGCTATTTATTATTTGATTTGATTTCGTCGAGCATATCAGCTGGACGCCTCCCCTCCGCGACCCTTCCTCTTCCCCCCTCCCATCGCCCTCTCCGTGTACGGGTGCGATCCCGACGCGTAAATTGGTGTGCACACGCGCGTATATACAGGGCTACGGACGGCGGTGCTGCTGCGACATTGTGACCTTTTAAAACGATCGTTGACGGACGAATATTATGCCGGAGACCGACCGTAATGAAACGTATTATTATACAACAATATAATATTGTTGTGCCGCCATCACGTATGCACCGCAGTCGCAAATAATATTCGCACCGATACGCGCACCGATTGATGCCGATACACGGTTGCGCGCGCTGAGTGTGTGTTGTCGCGCGGGCGCATCCTGCTGCTCCTACTGCGAAAGCGATGGCCGATCTCGCTGCGGTGATGCAAAACGCGGACGGACCGCAACAACCGGACCCGAACGACGCGGACGGACGGACGACGATGATGGACCAACAGCAACTGCAGCAACAGCAGAACCTCAAGCTGTACAAGTCCCGATGGATAATACTGTTCGTGTACATGGTGTACTCGATGGCGAACGCGGTGCACTGGATACAGTACAGCATCATATCCCACATCACGGTCAAGTTCTACGGTGTGTCCAACTTCGCTATAGACACCACGTCCACCATATACATGATCGTGTACGTGCCGCTGGTCATACCGGCATCGTGGGTCCTCGACCGAATGGTTAGTGGTTACCTGCTAACTTATATCATAATATGTACTGCGATCATCATGTCCAAGACGATTTGGCCGCGAAACCGGTTCGCTGTCCGAGAGAGCACCGAAGTATACAAGCATGGCACGAGTGCTGCTTATCGTACACGCGGTATAAGTATCCCATGTAATATGTTAGACCCGGGATCGTTAACCAGTCGATTTTCTAGGTTTTAAAAATCAAATTTACCATTACTGGTCGATCGTGTGATAAATAATCTCGGATAATTATTCTTTGGAGCTGGAACAACATTTTTTTTTTCTTGCTTATCAAAACAAATCTCTAAATTATCCTAGGCGTCCATCGCCAGAGACTAAAAAGGCCGAATGTAAATCACTTGTTTGAAAAGGTTGGCGAACCCCGTGTTAGACCATTAAAATCGTGTATACAACGGTCGCAGTGGCACCTTAAGCTACACACTATGCGGCATCCGTTGTACGCAGTTCGTGGTTCGGTATTCATTGAAATTCGTGAACATACCGTTTAGGGGGTAGTTCGTCATTCGTGGCCCGAAATTGTCCCAGAACTATTCACGAACGATTCGTAGTCTATATTATTCCGGAGGGCGGTAAAATTAAAATACCACAGGGCACGAATCGATGCCAATGAGTAGGAATCACGAATATACACGAATAATGTGTATATAGGGTCTTGTTCGTAAATATCAAAAAACGATGCATTTATACGAATCGCAAACTGCGAACAAGAATACACGCATATAGTGTGTAGTTTTGTACCTGTGCCCCAGAGTCATATGCCTTGGTATAATAATGTAGATAGATGATAGACGTCACGTACATAAACGCCCAGGTTGTACAGAACAGTGTACCACAGATACCCGACGGACTGTTTATTTGTTCACATTAATACAAACGAGGCGTCCATAATTGACATGATTGACGTGACAGACTTCACACACCTGCAATGATTTTTTTTTTTTGATTTTTCACGGGGCTATGAGAAAAAAAAATATTGTGTATCATTCTTCAATTATTCAAGAACTTCGTGAGGCAATAATTATTAATAGTGTGCGTGCAAAAATGATCCAAATGATACGTCAATTTCGTTACAAAAATCGGAACGTTTTTTACCTCTGGTACTCTACCCCATCCGTCCTCGCAAACCTGTTGAAGCTATTCAAATGTTTTTAAGATATACATACATGTATACGTACATTCAATGTTTTTCAAATTTACCAGAATAATAAATTGGATCAGTTTTTCACAAATATTTATTTTTAACGTGAACACTAAAAATAATAAATATACAGTGAGTGTTAACGAGAATTAAGCTAATTATAACAATTAATGGGGGCTTATATAAATAGACACAAGTTGAATGTTCTGGTCTTCCTCTTACCTCGTGTTAATTATTCCACTCGTTACCCGTGGGCCGCGTTGTATTTATTTTGTCCCAAAAAACGACAACCATCTTACATCCCAGTAAATGTCAATGGTAGATTCAAAGTAGATATATGCCTCCATGAAAGATTTCTTTATTCAAACAGTCCTTACTAAAAGTAAAAATATATATATATATATATATATATATATATATAAAATATATACCAACATCAAATATTACTTTAACATTTTACGTTATGATTATGAAAGTTTGTGGTGTGTTTTTATAAGTAGGTACTACTAGAGGTTTTTTTTTTTGAAAACCATCAGTTGTTACCGGATTAAAGTTAATTTTGCGTTAGCTAAAGCTGGATCGCTGAAATCCATGTTGATGTAGGGTAGGAAGTTTTTTTGGGGTGGTACTAGTAACAATTTTGTTGTTGGTTTTACATATATTACAACGGGTCTTCGGAAAAATGTGCTTATCCGGATTAGATATTAATCATTTTCTCCTAAGACTTAACGTAATTTCAATGTCACTGGCCGATGTTCTAAGATGCCTCTTATCTCCCTGATCCATAATACCTTATCTATTCCAAGGTTTATATGCCGTATGTTAGATTTAGATAGAGTGTGCTGATCAAACGAATATTATTATGCAAACGTGATGTGACCATGTACACGATTATAAAATATTATTAAACTTTTTTTCCCTGCTTCGTCAATCATCCGTCAAACTCGTTTGTATTTGTCGTACGTGAATTTAACTCTAAACTCGTGTAGTATTATTACTTATAACAGTCAAAAAGCCCATTGTGAATATTTAAAAAATAAAAATTAATTATAATTTAAAAATTAAAAATCAAATATAATTTTGCATTAGATTTAGGTGTAACTATAAATACGTACACGTGAAACGATATAATGTGTGGTTGATGAATAGTGAATAGTAATAACGGTCCTTCGCGAAATAATCGAATTGAAAATAATAATTAATTGTTATTATGATACAATTTACTTATATTGAATTCATTAATTTCGTTTCTCATTTATACAAACCTATCAAGATCTTTTAAATTCAGTGAAATCAACGTTTTCATGTACTCAATGTCCAAGTGTTAAAATGTATGAAGAAAATGAAATTTAACGAAAAATACGCTATGTGAGACATTTAATTCGTGAAATGTGCAAATATTTTATGCCACACGCTAGTTTAAGTTAGTAATGTAATTCATACTTATTAGTTATTTTTATACAACAGGTTAGTCAACTAATTACTGTAAAACAACTATCAGTCAATAATATTATTTGCGGATATGTTGTCAATTTTAAAAAAATGTTATGAATTACTGACCGGATAAAATTTTATACCCGGTAAATTTAATTTTAATATCACTAAGATAAACCTACATTCCAATAACGCCTGTTTTTTTTGTATGATATGAATTTATTTTTGGAATTGATTTGAAAACTAAAATTTATATTTTATTTCATAATAGCGGTTTCGTGATTAATTATTATTAGGTAGGTACATCAATAGTATATTAGTATATTATAGCTAAGTATACACAAAATGTTTTATTTCACCGACTTGATGATGTGTGGATCGCAATTTCCATATCATTGAATTGAATTTCACACTCTGATAATTTAGCTTATGAAATTTGTATGTAAAATAATAATAATAATAATAATCCACAAGGTAATGGTAAAACAAGATCAAAGAATGGATTCAAATAATTAGAACTGTTTTAATCAACAACTGTAAGCCAATCTACTCCGCAGCATACAATGGATATTGTCACATATTAATATATCATCGTATGCCCAAATATATATATACATATATATATATATATATATGAGTTTTGGTATTACATTTTAGGGTCTCAAAGTGACGATGGTGATAGGCGCTGCTGGCACATGTCTAGGCGCATGGCTGAAGGTATTTTCAGCTGTGCCAGGTAGATTTCTAATTACGCTGCTGGGACAAGGTTTGGTAGCATGCTCTCAGGCATTCATCCTGAGTTTACCATCAAGGTTAGCCGCGGTTTGGTTTGGATCAACTGAAGTGTCTACGGCTTGTTCTTTAGGAGTTTTCGGCAATCAGGTAAATACCTAAGATCTATTATAAGTATATATATATATATATATTTTATTATACTATATATTAATCGAATGAAGAAAATTTGCTCAAAGCCAATCAAAAATACGACAAATTCAAAAGTTACAAATAAAATACATATATGTAATTCCACCGTAAAACGTGATTATTATAGAATCATAGCGGTTAGTACTACTTTTTAATAAATAGTAAAAATTGTATTTAAAAGACAACATTAGAAATTTGAATGATTGTTGAGTATCTGTTTCGCTAACAATCGTCAATCATAATAATACAATGTACGTTATTTATAAAATAATGAAAAATGTTTCAATGGTTATCACTAGCTCTATTTTTTTCTTATTGATCATTAGTAGCTTTCTTATATAGTTATATATTTATTGTATAAAAATCCTCTTCAGTATAGTAAAAATATATTTTTTTTTATACAATAATTGACGGATTTATTGGGTCACATAGTTATTTATAATATTTTCTTCTATTATAAACTGTAAATTATATCTTTCAAAATCTCCGAGTCGAGGATTAAACTTTAAAATTAAAATTAAAATTAACGGACTTTTTTATATGAAAAATTTTATGTAGTAATATCATATATCATATTATCATTTTTATTTTTATTTCAAGTTTCATATTCCAAAAGTAGAAAAGTTGAAAACTCAATCAATAATGTAATATGATTATAATAATTATTAAGTGGCCAATTAACTATCATAAATAATCGTAATTATTAGTATTATTACCTATCAGTATATACAAGTAATAAAAGTATTACTTAAATAATTATTTGTCCAGCTGTTGAACAAAAAATGAAAATAAAAAATACACGCATGTCTAGTCATCAACATGACAAGTAATAAAAAAATAATTTATTTCATTTAGATCCTTAAAAAAGGAATGATTAAATCCTTATATTAATAAAAAAACAGCCTTGAAACATTTTAAATAAATAATATGTTTTATCCAGAAAATCTAATTGTTCTGATTTAAGTAATCCCAGAAATAATTGTTTACTTTTTATTACAACGATAACCTTAAGATGCCCTGATATATTATCTAACAGATATGGTTTATTGTTTAAAAAACTTCCACATGTGATGACACGAGCCAGAAATATAGAATCCTTTGTATTTTAATTATTTAAAATTTATTATTAATTATATTGTATTTAATTTATATTTTATAAACTTATTAGAGTATCAATTATTGAGCTTCAAAATGTTATTAACTAAATCTTTTTAGTTACATTTATGTTTACCTGAAAATATGATTATTTTAAGTTTAGTGTTGATATGTTTTAGGTTAATGTGATTAATAACTATATGCCCGCAATATTATTATTTTCTAAAACGATAGTATATCGTAAACCAAATATAAAGTTTTGATTGCTATTAATACAAAAATAACGTCGTGTTATTTAATAGCCTCTGACACAAACATGAATATTATGCTATTGAGAATCTTTCATACGTTTGCACGAAGAAAATAACATCCTGCTTATGTAATTTTCTAAGAATTAAAACAGTTTTAAGTTTGAAGTGCACCTCTTAGGCACGCTATTTCCTCAACTTTTCTATATTATCTTCCGTGGTATTATGCATAGTATTATTTCCCCGAAGGAACCTTTGGCAGGATGTTACCAATATTCATAATTTGTGTTAACGACAATGCCCTCGTAGCGGTAATATTATATGATACCAGGTTAAATTAGGTCCATTTATATCGAGCCATAGATAGGGGGACAACATTTATAGAAAAAAAAGTCCCCAGTAACTATGAAAATGTTATTACAGGAGCAGGCATCTATAATGTTATTCTTACTCGATATCTCATATCGGTAATAAGGCAATACATTAGTGATAGATGCATGTTTAGTAGCGTATACTTAGACTTGAACGTATTAAGAAATTATTGTAAAGAGATTTATTATTAATAATAATATTATATTTAATTATTAATTAAATAATTTATTACTATTATCAATCATCATGATATAAAATCTAAGCTTATTTACCTATCTAAATTTTTATCATGACGTTTTACAGTTTTCGATAAAAATATCAGAGTTTTACAACCGTAAAAGAAATTGGTTATAGTGGATCCTAAAAGACCATTAAAATTTGCCCATTATAACCGATATTTACCAAATATTGTGATCACGAATAATGCATTTTCAACATTTTGTTTTATAACTATAGGTGTAGTGACCTAACAAAATTATAATCGTTCCATCGCATTTTATAAACAGCCTGTTCAGTTCAGTTATCTCACATATGTATACTGCAGTAGTATTTATTTTTTTGTACATTAAATGGTGATACTTAATAAAGTATATTTAATTAATAATATATCCAGTATACGAATTAATAATAGACAATTTATTGTATAAGTGATAACAGTTTTATAAAAATATTTTTTTTTATATATATATTTGTAAGTGGGTAAGTATTTTTAAATGTAATGTTTCTATTTCGTGAACAACTCCCTTTGGAATAAGATTAGTGAAAATAAAACTACTGCAAACGTCTAGATAATCTTTTCTTCTGTAAATAATTGTATAATGAGTTCATAAACTGTCAAAGATGATCCACAAGATTGACAAAAACTTAGAAAATAATATTATCACACGTGAGACAGACAGAGGTGACAAATATTCTTCTATAGCCGTTTCTTAAACATTAGATTTATATCACAAGTTTAAATGTTTTATTGTTGACTTAATTTTTATTGAATGAGTATTCTATTCATTCCGATATAGAGATATACCGATAGCAAAATTTGTAAAGAAATGCATGTACGCAGAAAACAGTAAAAAAATTAAGATAATTATGAATTTAGCTACTGTTGTTAAAAGAATATTTAAAATGCTATCTTTACGTATAATGACGTATATTGTTTAACAGTGCCTATACAATATTTTTAAAACTATTATTCCCAATTAATGTTTATTTTTTCTATTATTACAGTTTTTAACATAAGTGTTAATATGATAAAATTATCAAAAATCATAATATTTTGACATTTTTGGTTTTAATTAGGGTTGAAAATAGAGTAATGAAAAGGGTTATAAGAAGATTAATTATTGATTTTAATTCATCGAGGAATATGAGGAGCGAGTTTTCGTTGTTTATTATATAGAAAGGATTTATCTTGAGGGAGGGAGTTGGTGACTGAATTACACTTGCATACGAACGTTTATTTTTAGTGGGTGGATGTTGAGGACGATGCTCATGGCTGGAGTTGTGGTTTGAATGATGATGGTGCATACTGATAACAATAATCAGTGCTGGAATATTTAATGTTGTTTTGTTTAACGTATTAGTTCAAGGTTGGTTTGTGGAACCGCTAGGGATCCTTGTAGATATGATACCTCTTACAAGGATGAATACAAGAGGGGGGAAATGAGGGAAATTTACTCCCCCACCGTTCACAAAAAAAGTATCGAATATTGCATTCGTAATTTTTTTTTTTTTTGGGCCCGTCCTGCAAATGTATGCTCTTATATTCTTCTATACTATTACTATTATCTAATATGCATTACACAGTTATTATCTCTTACCTAGAAAATCAACGACATTTTTTTAATAAATAATGACCTTTTTTTAGTTTATAACTAACAAATTAAGGGCAAAATTCACCGCATGCGGTGATACGAGGAGAAAGAGTGCATATCGTACCCTTGGTACGCGTAATAAATTGAAATTAATTGAGAAAAACAGTAAGAATTCTTACTGTTTTTTCATAAAGTATGTGATGGTTTCTGCGCTGATAGACACAGGGGCTAGGTAAATTATACAGTATTAAAAATTAAAAATTAAGTCCACTGATAGTCAACCCGGAAAATTTCCGATAAAATTCAGGTGATAGATAGTTTTAACTTTTAACATAAGAAGAAAAAATAATAACGCATTACCGCGTGCGTTTGGTTTAACTATCCGCATGAGACTACTGAACTTAAAATCTAAAAAAACACTCCCTATCGTTTTTTTTTTATAGGTAATTAATTATTTTTAAGTTATTTTTATATTTATTTCTGTATTACTTTTAAACTTTTAGTAATAAACTTTTTTCGATAACTGTTTGCTACCTACATTTCATATGATGATACATTGATACTTAATACGAGTACATCCATATTACATTTTATTCATTTTGAATGATATAATTTTAAATATACCTAAATTGCATTGTACTTACCTTTATTATAAATATATAACTTACTCATTTTGTTATGTAAACCACAATATAGGTATCTATATAAAGACTAAAATCCCAATGCCCAACGTATCTTGACTCAATATCATATTATAATATTATATATATATGTATATATATATATAAACCTTTATCAATAAATGCATTTCCAGCTAATGGAAATAAAGAATAATAATAGCTTAAATTCAAATTTTGTTTTATATTTTTAAATAGTTGAAAGATTTCGACAATAACCAGAAAATATCAATAACTGTGCGATGTCTAATCATTCATCTCGTCTTGTTATTATAGTTGTTATATTAGTACCTCCTAATATAGATTAGATTAACATTATAAATGTATGAATTTGTGGACAACAGTTTCCAAAAATGTTATTTACATTTTCTATATTTATATATTTGCATATCTTCCCTAGTTTACTTTTTAGTTAGTACATTATGAACGTTTTTAAGTGTAGAACATAATATGTTGAACCAAAATATAAAAATTAATTTGATCCAATTATTGAGTCATTGATTTTATAACATTAGGAAAACAGTGGTATAACTTCTTGTCCGGTTTTCTTTAAATAGAAATCAAAATTGAACTCGTAACATGATGATAAATCAAGAGATTATACACAACTTATTTACTGAATCCACAGGAAAAAAAGATCTAAATTATTCATCAAGTATTCATCCAATTCACCATTAAAAATGTATGGAAAATAAAATGTATACACATATTTTTCACGTCCTTATTCTATTAACCAATCATTGAAAAGTTGTTCTTATTTAATACCTATTTCCGCACTTGATATGGTCTGTGTTTATCCATTAATAAATTTAACACACTTAAAAAGTTAAAAATAAAATCAGAGAATTATTAATGTACAACTGTACAAGTATTAATAAGTCGTGTTAGTAAATATTTTCAAATTTATCTATAATAAACATTGAACTTAAGTATAAAACATTATTTGTATAATTTATGGGCACGATAAATACATTACATAATTACATTTATCATATTTTAATATGTTTTCTCAAATAGAGTAGCTGCATGAGTCATTGGTTTTATACCTACTTAATACATGTTAAATCGATTGACTGGTGCTCCTGAAAATCAGTTTTGGATCTTTAATGAATAGAACAATGTTATTATTTATTAAATGTGGATTTAAAGTTTAACGTATTCAATTTTTGAAAACTCGTTATTTAATCATTATAAAAATCTAACATTATTATTTAAATTATTTAAATGGATTGTAATTTTTCAGCTGGGAGCAGCACTTGGGTTCTTAATACCACCAATGATAGTGCAAGATAGCGATAATTTGGAAGACATAGGAAATGATTTATGGAAAATGTTTGTATCATTCGCTATTGTGAATACCATAGTATTCTTTTTGGTTCTTTGGAGTAAGTAATCACAGACATAAAAGTTGTCCTGATACATTTTAAAACCAAAATATTCATTACGAAATATCTAAAAAAATATTTAATTTTTAATATATGTTGTTGACGATATTTTTTTGAATAACCTATGTTGTTTATTAGACATTTGGTATAAACGTAACAATGTTTTAGGTATACAATCCGAACCGTTAATGGCACCAAGTTACGCTCAAGTAGTACAACGGAAAAAAAGAGATGATCCGGAAATATTAGAAGACGTGTTCATGAGCTCGGTCAATGAATTGCTAAAAAATAACGGTTACATTCTATTACTTATATCTTACGGTATAAACGTAGGTGCCTTTTTTGCCATATCAACACTGCTCAATCAGTTTATTTTGCTCTACTTCCCGGTTGGTGAATCAAAATCAGAAAACAATAATCTAAAACAATATGGTACATTTATTATTTTTATTCAGGGTCATGAAGAAGACGTCGGAAGAATTGGTCTCACATTAGTACTATGTGGCTTAGGAGGATCAATAATTTGTGGATACATTCTAGATAAAACTCACCTGTATAAGTATGTTAAACATGTTATTTAATATATTATATACATACGAGTTTCTAATGTTATAAGACTTATTAGTTCCTAATGTATAGAAATTATTTAATAATAATGTTTATACGATGGTTAATTTCTATATCTCTGAAGAATGAAACACTAAAACCATTTAATTGGAATATGACTTAACAAAAATCAATAAATGTAATATGTATGGTTAAAAATATATTCTAAAACGGATCATCTTATTCATCTATGATTATTGAATAACACAAGAAATGAACACGATTACATAGTATAATTCCACTAACAATAATAATTATGCTCCAATCAATATAATATATTAGTACGAATGTTTATCATATATTTTATTACTACTAGACCAAAGTTTGTATGTATGTACATCGATTCACTTATACTAGGTTAAGATTAAAAATCCTCATGATTGATGTTACATCATAATATAATGCAAATATAAGATTACTCAAGAGTGAATTTCCGGCATACCTAATTAAATTAAATAATAATGAATATAACCTATGAACCTTGTTATAAGTATAACTGTTATGATGGGTAGTAATGTAGTATAGATATTATCTTTAAATCGGTTCACAATCAATTAACATTTTATCAAATTTTGTTAAATAGAATAATCTAATGTCCAATAACACATTGACAAATCTAAAAACAATAATCAATTCTACCGTCGGGGATAAAACTGGTTCTTATCATAGAATATGTTCTGTGTTCCTATAATACTGATATTACTTATAATTATTAATAAATTTCAAAAATATTATCCTTAAATAATTTAAAGGATTAGTTGAGCTTGAACAAATAAGATCCGAAAAGTGTTCTGGTAAATTGAAAATTCGGATATTACCTACTCTCTTGCTCATATCATGAGCATTGTAGAAAAAAAAACTATCATTGATGTTAATATTCCAATGATCGCTTTTTTTTGTTGCGTGCAGAGAAACAACACTTGTGGTCTACGGCAGCACGTTGATCTCGATGTTGATCTACACGTTCAGCTTGTCGCACGGCCAGTCCATCTGGATCATATACATTACGGCTTCATTGCTGGGGTGAGTTTAGCCGCAAGTTCAAACCGCGCGCAACAGAAACGCTATGGTGAATAATTATTGCACACATTATCATCACACAGGTTGTTCATGACCGGATACCTGCCGGTCGGCTACGAGCTGGCCATCGAGCTGACGTACCCGATCCCGGAGGGCACGTCCAGTGGACTCCTGAACGGCGGCACGCAGCTGATCGGCTTCATACTGACGTCCATCTACAGCTGGGTGTTCAGCACCATGGGAGATCTGCCGGCGAACATGATGATCGTCGGACTGTTGATTTTCGGCTTCGTGTTGACCATGTTCATACCGACCAACCTGAAAAGACAGACCGCCCACAAGGCGATCGATGATAAACACAAGTTGGGACTTGGGCTCTGAAACGGTATACGTGATGTGTTATAAGTACGCAGACGTACCGCAAGCGCATATACGTCATAATATTGTTTAGGTGTATAATATGTATTAATGTACGTTGCACGTCATCGTGCGTCCGCATGGCCCGGCAGCAAGATGTGTAACATTTTATCATCGCGTATACACCTTTTGTGGAAAAAACTGTTTTTCAATACTGTGTACGGTTCCCCCTCCTCTCTCTCCCTCATCTTGTCACCGAATTCCTCTGCTATACTGATGTATTTTATATAAATTATGTTTTAATTTTTAGTCGTTTAGTTTGAATTAATTATATTATTGTGTACATAATTATATTATTAGATAAAAATATGTACTTGTATGAACGAGTTTCCGAATATTAATACATAAAGAATAACATCACGACGTGATGGTCTCAGCAAAATTCGTCGACTATATATTATATTATTATATAAAATTATCAAGTGGGCCGCGTCGTTCGATTTAATCCATAAAATAATATTCAGGGACTTGGTATGTTAGTGGTATACGACACATACCTGCAGTGGAAAACGTTCGATAATATTATTACTTTTAGCCACTCCTTATTGTCCTTTCTCCGTTTCTCTTCATCGTCCAACTAGAATAGGTAAATGCGACCTTATCCTGCGTACAGTTGAATACAATAATAATAATATATTATTTACATTGCTTTCGTTTTTATAATCTACAAACCGGTTTTTCATAACTTTATACTGTATATATAGTATATGTGTATAGTATATGTATGTATAATATATACACTATATAATATATAGTGTATAATATATACACTATATAATATATAGGGTTGGATTACCATAATTTATAATCATCGCATCGATGCATCGAGTAGGTATTTGGTTACTCATCGGTAAATACATATGTTATATGTAGATACCCGACCACTGCAGTATAGAAAACAACGAACAAGTTGATATTTTAAACTTGCCCATTCTGGTAACAATTATGTCGTAATCCAGTCTTTCTCATACCAGGAGTCAGGACGGTTAAAATAATTATAGCCAAAGAAACTCAGTGGGAAAATAAATGGTTAAAACTGACAACCAAATCATATGAGATCAAAAGAACGCTTGGACGTTTCCTGGAAATATAAGAGAAAACAGGACACCTCCATCAACCGTCTTAGGATAGGAAGACCAACACATGATGAGAGAAGAACCAACGGTCTTTACTCACAGTTAAACACATCCTTACTGAATGCCGAAGTTTCGAATAGTAATGGAGGAAATCTCGACTGCCATATAATTCATCAGAATCCTTTAATCCAGATCCGTTCAACGTGCAACCTATTCCGAAATTTCTTTACAACTTAGGCGGATAATTAATCACATTCGTGTTCCATACTCAATATTATATATTGTTTTATCCATTAGCCTAAACACAAAACCTACTAGCTAGCGGCTACTCTTACTTTATTCTAGATGAGGCATCAGATATTAAGTATTATATAAATATTAGATATTAAAATATACAATTTATTTAGACGTTTGGTGTTGCTTGAATACGTTCTGGGGGACTTACGCCCCCCTTACAACTCAAAATTTCTTAACAAAATTTAAAAATTTTAACTAAGCATCTTACTCAACATAATGTATTAATAATTAATAAATATATACTAATAACCTATCTTAATACTCATTTAATGGACCACTGTAGCCGAGGATATTATTAAATAAACAAAAAAAAATTTAAAAAAATAATCTACTAACCGGTTTTTGATAACTTTACTGTATATATTATACTATATATGGTAAATGTGGTTGAATTACCATAATTTATTACCATTTCATCTGTATATCAATAAAGTATTTGGTTTTCTTCGAATCGTATACAACATATATGTATACAGTATACACCGAGTTGTTTATTAAACTCTGCATCTGATATATCGTGGGAATTTACGACTGTATCACAAAACCGTATGCGCATGCTAGTGATGCACTAAACCTTACCGTTGTCTATATGCATGTTTAACATGCAGTATATACTTATACATGTATGCATTATACATACTAATATATTCACTATAGATAAGACCCGTTTTTCACGATGACACGGTAATCGTTTCAAAACCCACTATTTTTACTAACTACTACCTATCACTATTATTCAAAAAATATTTCTAAGAATATGCTTACGTATTAAAATAGGAAGTATATTACTACTTATATTATATTATCAAAATAAGTTTTTGTAATTCTAAATCGAAGTAATTAACAAACTCCAAGTTTGTAGGATTTCAAAAAGAAGTAGAAAAATACAGGAATAATTTTATTTTACATGTGTTCTATTAAATTACTCTCCTTTCTTCATATAAAATCTTAACACTTAAAATAATTTATTGATTATAACTTATAAGTTATAAGTAATCATAATACTTGTGCATCAATATAAATATATTGAATCAAAGTGTAGTAAGTGCAAATAAATAACTAATAAATAAAAATATTACAAAATCATAAGTTTATTTATTTGTGTACTGTACTACATTTGCTCAATACTATTATAAAAAATTATACTAAATATGTTGTTATTTGTAGGTAAAAAAAAACTTTTATAAACCTAAGTGTTTTAAGAGTGATAAACATTTAAAACGATGAATATTTAGCACCAATTCACGATAAATGGACAATTTGAAGATTTCGAAGTACTTAAGACTTAGTTATATGACATGTCAATTGTCAATTAATATTTTATATAAATTAAGTTTTGAAGCATAATTTTCTTTTATTTATCGTGAACTAATCATTTTAATATGTACAAATACTCATGAAACGATAGAAGAGGTCATTTATTTAAAATTCAATCACTACAGAGTTTTATAGGAAAAATTAGTATAAATAAAAACTATAACATAAACAAAACATGTATATAAACCACTCAGCAGATTGTAGATTAATAATAATAATATTAATATATTCCTAAATAAATACATAAAGATTATACTACATAAATTTATATGTATGTACTGAGAAAAATTCAAATTGTGTAAGACTTGGAATTATTGTACTTTAATATTAAAAATCTAAATAATTTAAAGAATTCAGATTTTCAAATCAATATTTAAATTTTAAATATTAATTTATTAAATCTTTCAAATTGTAATGTTTTACTAACTGGAAAAAAATAATTTAAGAGTCAACTAAATCAATATTACTCATTGTTATCATCATAAGCTCTCTTTTATGTCCAATGTTTAAAGTTCTTAGTTTATTTACACAAAGCATAATTCAATTATTTAATTTTAAATTTAATAATTAATTTATATAAGATCATATACACTGTATAGTATACAGTGTACAATAAATTTTGATAAGTGGCAAAGAATGTACTTCCTCTTTTATCTTTTATTTTTTTGCTTATGAGATTTTTCCTTGTTGTGATTTTATTATGTACCAATTAAATAGAATAATATAATATATCTTAGATAATTTAAACTAGATAATACTAGATATACTAACTAGATAAATTAAATAATAAATAAATTTAAAAAATAGATGTATATTTGATATAGGTAACTACCTACGTACTAATACAGTTACAATATATTATAGGTAACTCATACATGATTACTTATTATTCACTATTACTTATTAAGTATACTTGTAAGTTACATTAACACACCTATACAGTATCGATTATACCAACTAAAACAACGTGATTCACGATTTAAATGCAAGTTATAAAGATTAAAAATGTGTAGTATAATATATAATTAGTATACAACTCTCTGTAAATTGCTTTGACATGGAATTATAACACTAAGAACACACGTGTTTATATTTGATTGATTTGGTTTTTAGTTTTAGTTTTATTTATATTTTTTTAACCACTGATTTTGTCAGCATGTTTTTGTCTTTAAAGTAGCACTTTTTGTTCTTATTTTATCAGCATAGGTTAATGAATAATGATTATATTATAGAACATAACATTTACTCGTGTAACGTGTTGCTTGTTAGTCTTATCAAATAAAAAATTGTACTATTTACTATAGCAGCATATACTATAAATAAACATTTGTTATAGTTATTGTATATTTTGCTTAGTAACCAAAACTATTCTATGACCATCTAATTATCTGTCTTGCCTACTTCTTATCAAACTAATATTGAATATTTAATTACTTCGGACTTCGATAGGTTTTAAAATTAAGTTTCTGACAAGGTGTATTGATAAGGTGTCGTCAATCGTTTTAAAAATCATTTTATAGCCGATGCTGTATGTATAGCTGTATGTCAAATTTCAGCTGGATTTGTTCAGCAGTTCTATCTTGGCAATGATGAATCAGTCAGTCAGTCAGCAAGTCATTCAGGAATCAAAACAATAGGCATGTTATTTTATATATCAGATACTTTTCAGCACAGCAATACTATAAAAAAAATAAATATGTCAAAAAATTTAAGAAAACAGTCAGTTTACCGTCAATTTATTGATTTATTCCCAAAAAATAACATTTTAGATTTTAGCATTTAATAACAAAATACTGCCTTCTGATGATCAATACAACAATGGTAAAAATGTCAATCAAGTAATTATTGTACGTTTAGACATCCAGAGTGACGAGTGATGACCTTTTATTAATATGACAATAAAGCTTAGTTTCTGGCTTTAAGGTTCTAAACTTATATAGGCAAAAATATAGGTACTATATTCAATGTAGTATATTGTAGTATTATTGTAGCAAAAATCAAAATATGAATAACCGCCAAATTGTAATTATTATTATGTTACACATACATTTAAATTCTATTTTAGTACATTAATTATGGTATAAGCCACTTGTTGAGACATTGATAAAATTCTAAGAGTTGGCAAGTTCTATCAATCATGGTGCACTAACAACTATAACAAGGCCGTCTAAGAATAATTGAATTGTCACAATTTAATGCGTTAAAAGCATTTAAATTTTTCTGGAATTAGTCAGTTTAAATTCATATAATCTTTTCTTAACCACTAGGTAATATCTTTGTCTAGTTAGTACTTTGGGAAGGTTATTTGTTGCTTTTCTCAACAGTTTTCCGAATAATTTAGAAAATCAGTGTAAAATTGTTAAAAATTGAACTACGATATTAGTTCTAATTAGTTGTTATTTTAATTGTCGTAGTCCGTAGAGACTACTTGTATAATATTTTTGATTTTATAGACATTTCATAATTTTCGAAATATTTGAACGAAATTTGTGATGTTTATTGGTAGGCCCTTGAAATACTTGATTAAACACTAATCCTATATCTTTCAGAAATTTGTTTCTACAGTTCAACTACTAGCTACTAGGTATAATAATAACTTTTAAAAATATAAACTGTTTCACCAAACATTTTACACACAGACACTCAGAATCCTTTTTTGAGGGCAATGGTTCTTTAGTTGGCTATGACACGATTAAACATAAAACACCTTTTGTACGACATAATTGACCAAAATTGTTGGTGTATCAAAGGATATAGAAATACAAAATAAAAGGGGGTACACGATTGAGCATAAAAAACTGTGTGATATTGTCATTGCATTCTTAAATTATATATTATACAAATAATATTAATTTAAATAATTTAACAATATAAAATAGCATATGAGTTAATAAATTACACGGTTTTATGGTCATATGTAACATGTTTTTGATATCTTCATTTATACACCGGTTCGATTATAATAATAGTGGTAATAGTAATAAAAATAATAATAAAATTTACGAATATTGCTGATTACTACCAATTGTGAAATTAAAATTAATACTAATAATAACAATATTCATAATTTTTTACAATTTGAATATTGTTTGAAAGCTTTTAAGTTTAATTCTATTTTTTGAATATCCATAGCGGATTATTATTTATTATTTTATGAGTCAATGTTGAATTTAAATTTGAATTTATTTTAGTTAGAGTCATATTGGTGAATGGTGAGGTGAATTAAACTGTCAATTGTACGTGTATTGAAAGTTTTCTACTGTATTGATCACGTGTAAGTTTTATATGAAACATTGGTACCAATATATCAATACCATAGTTATTAAGTGTTTTTAAGTTGATAATAATTCTGTACTTATTAGTTATCACATTTAAGAAAATTTAAGGTGGAACAATCTCGCTACTGAACATTTTTTTAACCTAACGGAAAAATCTATAAATATATATGTATTATGTAACTTATTAGATAACAGCTGTAACTAAATAAACTATTTCAACTGATATATCAATAAAAAAAAAAAATTAAAAAAATTAAAAATAATTATGAATTATATAATGATTAACCCGCAGTTTGCGGGCAATCTATTAATTAATTTTACATCTTATAAGTTATTAATTCTTTGTTTAATAGTATATTGATATTAATTGATATCTTAGCTGATAACATAATATCAGGTTGTTCAGTAATGTTCAAAAATTTAATTATTAAAAAATTGCACCATAAATCAAATTAGTTATTATACATTTTTTTTATTACCTATCAATACATTAAACTCAAAATATATTATTTATCCACTGGAAAGTACACTGAACAATATCTTCCCGTAAAAACTTTTTAATCGTTTATTATTTTAAATATTAATAATATTAATATTTATTAATATTAAGAATCGAAGGCATAAACGATATGTATGCTATTATGTTTGACACGTTTAATAAAATAAAAAAAAATATTTCTAATTATATATATCGTTATTTCCCCACAAACTTTTCCATGGACAAAAATTGATAAATATTAATACTAATTGCTGGTAAATCATCTACGTATAATTAAATAAATATAAATTAAATAATTTGTTAAGTAACGTTAGCAGTATTTTTCTTATACAATACTAATGAGTGATGATATATAGTTACAGGCAAATTAATATGTATAAAACATAATAATATTATATTTATGTTCACAATATTCCAGAACAAAAGATGTTAAGAAACAGGGTTCAAAAACTTCTATTGAGAACATTCATTTATTTCATATTTTACATTATCTGTAATTATATTTACTATTTATATATTATTAATCAATTAACTATTATTATGAAATAATTTATCATTTATATTATAATGTAACTTGTAATATAGAGATAATACGGTAAAAAGAGTTTTACGTATGATCGTTGTTATAGTTATTATCCTTATTTTACAATAAATCAATGTTTAATAATAATTGGGGCTTGAAAATTCTAGCAAATCCATGTTTTCTACATAATATATGTAATATGTAAGATATAAATTTGTTATTTTCAATAACTATAGTTGTAGGTACTAGGTAGAAAAACTGATACTCAAAATAGTATTAAAAGACGTAATTTAGATACATATGAGAGTACGAGACACAAATTTAAAAAAAATATTTCCTACCCAAGACCTAACTCGATTTGTTATGATTAATAATTTTGAATTATAAGTTTTTAGTTCCTACACCATAAACTTTACAATAGATACGTGATGTTATTAACAATACAAATATTTATTATGACTCAGCTTAAATACTTAGTTAAAAAATGTTCTGAGTAACTGTTATGAGTTTATGCCCAACTGTGAACTAATGGCGTCGTACCGCTATATTATATTATTTAGTCATACAAACATTTTAATACAAACAAAAACCACCTAAAACATAATTGTATACAATTCCATCACAAAAAAAAGACACATGTGCTCTGGAGGACTGTAAAATACTATTGAACAGCGATATTTTTAATTATTTCTATTGCACAGTTAAAACATTTTGTTTTAGTGTTTTACATATTATATATTTTAATTATGATACATATGGTACATAGATGCAGTTTACAATAATGATTTTTCGTTTTGGCCATCACGTAGGTGTACCTTATTAGTTATTTCCTTTACCTATATTATGTTATTTGTATGCCAATATTCATTAATTCAGTTTATATAATAGAGTGTGGTACTGTGGTATAATAAAACGTGCAATAATGTGTGTTTTTAAGAAATTATCGCAAATCTAGAAAATCCCTAGTAAACGTTTACTTTACGGCTTATTAGCTATTGCTCGTTTTTATCATCATCGGATGTTCGTATTTAAATCTCGATTATTTTCGAACGTGACATTTTTCGGAATTAAAATTTCCATTTATAAATACTTAACAACGTGCGTGCGTCACATATTTTCAAATCTTTACTTGGTACATGTATTACTTAGTACACAATAATACACTTAGGCGATACACACAATGCAGTTAGTAAGTAGTTATCAAACAATGTCTATGAGATACGGTATGGAATTTATTTCGAACCACACTTTTATACATAAGACCGCCTACTCCCTACAATCTGGGTTATTTTTTTTTTTTGTGTATACGTACATGAAATTTAAAAAAAAATGTTTGCAACTGAAGAGTTATTAATATATCACATTATTGCACTAGTTTACTCAATTAATGATCACATTCGGTATTATATCATTTAATGTAAGTCTCAGAGGTGATAATCATCAAAATGATTATATCATTTTGGATTTAAGAAAAATGAAAAATAAATTATTTAACAGTAGTAAAAGATAATTATTTTCAATGATCAAATTCTTAAAGTGCTAAATCAGTTCCAAAAGTGGTATTAAGTTTATTATAGTACTTCATCTTATATTGAACAGTGCAAACACCAATGCCCATATAAACATGTAATTTTTCAATTTTTTCATTAATGTGACCAATATTCGGTAGACAACTTGAAAAAACTTGGAAACAATATACCTAATAAATTGTATTTTTAGCAAGCATTTATTATTTTATTTGATTGATGAATTGTTCAAATTTATATATTATATTTTATAGCTTGAATGTTTTGAAATAGACATTAATTCAAGTCTAATAATGAGGACTGAGGTATACAACATTTATAAGTAGATACTATAATATAAAGATTTGGATCTACTGTTATGTTTATTTTATAATTGTTATTATTATTTTATATTCCATTATAGTTAGAAATACTACCCCTAAAAGGTTTTATTTTTATTCTCAAATATTGGTAATCAAGTAATCAAGTAATTGATTATCAAAAAAAAAAAATTTTAATTTTGTTTAGCCATTAGGTAAGTAAAATATCTATTTAAGTTGGTTGGATATAAGATGTGTTTTTAATCTGTTTTTTTTTTATAAAGGCAAAATCAATAGTTATTGTTTTACTACTAGATACATAAATACATTTCATTGTAATTGAACAAATTTATATTTACAGAAAGATGTTTCTCAGTCTCTGCATGGTTACAACTATTGTAATGGTTACCGATTTTACCCACCATCATGCATCGAAAATCTGAATTTATCCTTTGCGTCGTCAGGAATGCAACTAACTTTCCTATAATAATCATAGTCGTTCGATTACTATATAAGTCTGCAACTATAGCTGCGTTGCCGTCATCATTGCGATTGAAAATGCATCGTGCATGGGATTATTACTCAACGTGCACAAGGAAACATGTGATGCAATCTGTACATCACTACATCCTATGTAAATGAGCTACGTAGTAGGTATTGCTTAATGCGACGCGTGTACCAGCCTACGAAAAAACCACGAGGGAGCTGATAGTGAATTTTTTCTGCAATACCAATAAAGCAGGAACTAAAAAAATTTTTCTTTTGCATTATAATACTTAACATTTAAATTATTGCTTATAATACAAATTAATCATTACAGATATTCCATTCATACACACTTATAGTTACATATAAATGTGATTAATTAATTAAAGAGAAGTGACTTTTATAACGTTGTTTACTTTTTTGATCTGCAATTTTAGTGTTTCTAAAAATTGAAATTTCTTATATTATATACATAATCCATACAACAATATAACACGTATACTTACTTGCACATATACACTATACATAATATCTACTTACTAGATATTAATTGTTGCTGAAATATATATTTCAAGCCATGGGCGGTGACGATATGTTTTCCATAATATTATGAATTAATAATTATCGTATTGTATATTTGTATGGACCTTTATAATACAAAAAAAGTACTTTATTTATTTCTTTTTCGAGAAATAAAATATAGTTAGTCCCAATGAGTGAACTATTGTGTGGGCAACATTGATAAATAAAAACCACAAGTATTATAAATTTCATTTTCTGGACTATAATAAACTAGGCATATTTTTAGTTTCTACAAACAAATATCGACCATTGAACTGATAATTAGTACTTAGTAGCAGACCCTATTTTTTAGTGAACCCCGACACAAAGCGTGTAATCCGAAAATGAATGTGTGCACTACGGATTCGAGAAGTGTGTACCTACTAAATACTAATGAATAAGATTAGTTGCTAGATAGTAATAGGTAGTACAGAATACTTTATTCACATTTTTAAAAAATAATATTTAATTATTTTTTTTTAACTGTCACTTATCATTGACAATAATCACAGATATATATAATAACTAGATGTCCAACTTCTTATCAATGACGTTGGCATAATAATGTTGTTGTATATACCAGACATAAGTATATTTTCAGTTTATAAAATAATAACAGATTGGTAGTTACCTACATAATAATAATGTACAATTTGATTAATAAAAAAGAATTATGACTAAATAAAAAAAAAGTTGACACTGTATTTAATAGTATAATCATGGTGGTTTGTTAAAGGGAGGTGGGGAGGGGCTTTGCCCCCCACGGTTCTGTATCAAATCATGGTACATTAAAAAATGTGCAGTACGAATTTTTATTAAAAATAGGAGCTGCTTAATAGGTTATTATTAGAGTTAGATATTCTAGCATAATGAAGTGAAATACCTACCTATATTGATCTACCTAAAACAAATCGAACAATAATCAAGATTTACGATACTTAAGTATATGACGTGCAGTATAGAAAGTTATATGATTTGCGCAGTTATACTTTACAAATACATTATATCCTACATGTACGCGATGTATTATAATTATAAACTTATGAGTTAAAGCGCATTAACCGTGAAATAAATTCTTTGTGATTCGGATGTAGACGAAATATTGAAATTAAATATGTGGAAAATCACAATATTAAAAGTGCTTTCGAATTCAAAATCTGTCAATACCACGGCTCTTCGCAATCAAAAAACATAATATGTTTTTGCATCAAAACTGAAACCAAAAAAAAAATACATGTAGAAATCTCCGGGATCAATAGATTACGGGATTGAAAAAAGTGCAAAGCAGCGTCGAGGGAAAAAAATTTAACTCGATGAAAAAACATACGTGGTCAATAAATCAAAGGTAACGAATTACGATATAAGTGGGTATACGATATAAATAGGGTTTGCCCAAAATGGGCCGCGAAAGGTGTTTTGTGAAAAAAGCCCAACTACGCCAACCGAGGTAACGATGACTTGGGTGAGCGCGTTAAGGAGCTGAATCATCCTATCGTACCCTAACGTGTGTGTCATATTTGAGTATATTAATATTGTGATCAATTTTTTAAATGGTGTGGCCGCGGTGCACGTAATAAATCAGTACGCGCGTGTGAACGACACCACAGCTACGACAACGGTCGTGCGAGCGTCCGGTGGCGTTGACACGTACGAGTCGCGCGCGCATCGTACCAAAGCTCGTCCAATCCCGGGGCTCGATTGTCGATCGGCAGATCCGCGACGTCATCGACTCAACCGTCGCGTCGCCGCCGCCGCCGCCGCCGCCGCCGACTGCAACGCTGAACCGGCAAACCGGTTTCAGTGTCGCACCGCGCTACCTCCGCCTGCGTTGTCTTCACGACAGTCGCTACTTCGCCTCTCGCTGCGGTCTTCAACTGGCGCACCTCGTAATCGTTGTCGTTGCTGCAGCCTATAAATAATAATATTGTGAAGCGTTGCACCGAAATCGTACGCGGTCTCACGTGCGTTGTTGATGCACGGCGGCGCGGTCCCGTTTCTAAACACAATATCCCGCGTTGTTGTTGCTTTGACCGATCTCGTCACTGGCATACTCGTCGACGCAGAACGTCTCTGAAACTCGTTGTGAGAAACCCGACAATCGTATGTGTTACACGGCAACATAATATTACAATATTGTAATACAAATACCCGCAAGTACCTAACATCGATATTCAAAAAAAACAAGGTAAACTTTGAAACAAATACCGCTTTTATTATTATTATTTTTTCACCGTTGTATTTATACGTATTTTTAGTCATTTAGTTCATAGTAATATGATATGAAAAAATATATTTTTACGTATTGCACTTTAATAACAATACATTATACAATTTACTGTAGACGTGACGGACGGGAGACGCGTTCGCGTATTTTACTGTATATCATATATTATTATTATTATTATTATTATTATTAATCATTGTTTATTATCGTGTAGGTTACTATTAAGTATTATTATATTGTGGTAACAAACACAGTTGCAGCGGTGGTCGATTTCGGGTCAAACATCCGTGAACGTGATTATTTTTAGCGCGCCGCGACGCCGCGCCAGTCGCCGGCAAACAGCGGTACTGGCCCGCGACGAGCACGCGCGACCACGGTTACGAGAGCAGCGTTGGCGGCGGGCGTGCGCGCGTTCGGGAAATTTCGAATACGCTTGTCGTGCCAGACGACCCCGTAATAATTAATAATATTTAAACCAACAATATATTAATTAACATATACATATAATAACAATATATTATAATTTTATTCGAGCAAACGTTTGTCGCGGAGCGCGTCTTGTCCTCCCCACGATCCACGTGGGCGCGCTCGCTAATTTATTCCATTCGTTCCTTTTTCGCCTACTCCCGCGCACTTATTCTTGTCATTATTATTATTATTTTCTACATTTATTTTACACGTAAATATTATTGCATTATAACGAGCGGCATAAGTGTATACAACTATACACCTGTATACGTGTGCTCGTCACTTTCCTCCATCGGTTGTCCCACTCCCTTCTCGTCTAACAAATGTAGCGTTTGTTAAAAATAGTTTTCAATTCGGCCGAATAACGCTTATCCAGATGACGTTATATAGTTGCGTAGTGTCACAGACTCTAAAATGTGATTGATCGTGACTTCGACCACGTGATTTTTTTATCGTGTATAGTCAACATTTCACACAGTAAAAGAAAATATCATACAAAGTCTGGTAGTAAATACTAAATACTATCATTAAATATAATCAATGATACTATTAAGGGTGAGACAAAATTCTAACGCAACGCTTCGCTAGGACAGTTGTAGGCTCAGTCTCTGTATAGTTACTAAAGAGTACTAATTTTGTACGGTTAGTAATCAAGCGCGCCCGCAGGATAAAATCCCACCAGGGACAAGATAAAAATTACTTAAAATATAATATACTCACTAATTAAATAATAGAATCAAATTAATAGTAATATTTAATAATAAAATAATAATATTTAGGTGTTTAATAATTTGACTTAAACAATATTCTTATATTTATTAAAGTTTGTAAGTACATTTAAACATTATATATTCACTACTATATATTCCCAGGGGGGTAATGGCCCCGTTGCCTCCCCCTGCGGGTGCCCTTGTTAGTAATGTTAGTATACTCATAGCCACTGGCGTTACTATAGATACCCTCAAACCCCGCAGTGAAAGTATCACAAATTTTAATATTTAAAGGAGTACTAAAAACAGAAAATGTAATACATTTTTAATTTAGTGATGAATCCTCTTTTGTGAGGGGTACGAGTGCCGAAATGTCAATTTGATGTTTTATAACTAAAATAATATGTAATATTGTATTATACTTGGCCATTATATTTGCCAGTGTTGTGGAACACCTTTTTGTGTAAAATAAATACGAGTATAGGAATTTCTATATTAATTGTTAATTATTTTATTATTTTTTAATTATTCAATATCGTAAGAAAATGAAAAGTGCCTCTAGGTTACGGAAATACAATCTTTTATATACTCAATTGTTGATTACTGAACGACTTTTCTTCAACCAAATATATATATATATATAGAATTTATAGAATTAATATTGTAATTCTTAATGGTTACGCACTATAAAAATGATAATAAAATCAACTCAAAAAATTAAATATATTATTATGCATTTATGCTAATAATTTAAACGATTACCATTATAGCCATAGCTTTTGTACTAGGAAAAAAGAAGTTATGACATAACTGCTAACTGTATTATTAGGCGGCTTAAGGCTCTTGCTCTTTAAGGTCTTTGGACTTTTGTGAACTTTGAATGTACGTCAATAGATTATAATGATTTTAGGCTAGTGTAAATTACAATATATTATCTAATATTAAACGCAAAAATATAATAATTTAAAACTCTCAAACGATTAATAATATGTTCAACGAATTAATGTCAAATTGTAAACGGTAGCAATTAATTTATTTTGATAAATACAAATTCATGAATCTTGAATCTTGGTACCTACCTCCAAAAACGCATAATACGTTTTCATTTTATTAGGTTTATTTGTATTACTAATAAAACAATTTTTTACGCAATAAAAATGTAATAATAGCGAAGACGTTGAAATTAAAAAATTTGATGTCCTAATTTTCTTAACCTAACTCCATTATAATGTTCTTTCTACCGACTACCCTAAAGAAACTTGTGAGTTATGACTATAACCCTTCTCGTTTTATACGGAGAAATTTATTTCTGTCTCACCTCTCCTCTTTTGAGTATTCTCCAACCGATTTTTAATTATTTTACTGTGATAGTGTGATTCTACTATAATTTTCAATTTTAAAATTTTTGTCTAAGTTCGTCTATTGTCTCCTTTATCTTATTTTTCCTCGTTCCGACAGTCCTGTCTAATATTAAGCATATTAGTTGTAGGTATTTATATGAGTGTATGTACAATAAATAATAATAGTAATAATATACATTATATATATATATATTGTATATATATATATATATATATATTACGTGCATAATACAGTATACACATTGATACTAAGAAAAAACACTTACAAACTATCACTTAAACTGGAAAAATGCATATCCTCACTAACTGACTTTGCTTATACACATAATCTATTTATCAACTTATTTTTAAAATTAGTAGCGGAATTGGTCGTAAATGTGTACGTAGATTAAAAATAAATTAATATTATCATTTATAATTTTAAAATATAAAATATATTAATCAAAACTATCGATTTAATGTTTACCTAGAATTACACAAAATATTTACAAAAAACATTTAGGTGTAATGATTATATGTAATAATTAGATTAATTTAAAAAAAAAAAAAACTATATAAATCATTTAGATTAAAAACAAAAATTATACTTCTTGAATATATAAACTCCAAACAGCGGTAATACGTAAACATTAAATTTGTCGACGTTCAATTTCTTTAATATATATAGGTACTACCTTATTATATTAAATCAATATTGATATATAAAAAATCACCATACCAAAACTAACTACCGTCAAATGTATGATAGCTAATTTAATACAATTTGTTATCAGCTGAAAAATTAATAATTACTATGAGTTAATTTAACGTTTAGTTTAAATAATGATATTCACGTTAATATTTTTCAAACTGTAATAACTGATCAGTGATCACTAAAGAGAATGTAAAGAATTTTGATTTTTTTTTCATTTACACGTAAACAACTATTTTATAATTATGTCATTACTCATTACTATAAGTTGTAATTGAAACAAATATAAATCTACATATTATGATATTTTTTAATAACGATCTTATAATAATCAAATAGATGTTAAAACTAATGTCAGAATATAATGTCAAATGTTTATACTACAAATTTTCACGTGCTAATGGAAAAATATTGCTGACTGTATTATAAACAAAACAAACTAAACAAAATAAACAATGGATGTTACCCATATATTGTTTATGCTTATACTTCCTTAAAATACGTTTTTTCATTGGTTCATTACATTTCTACAATTTTTTAGGTATATAAGACCAATTTTAATATTTACATTTATGTCATAAAATATATATTATATAAGTTAAATATATAAATAAATATAAGTAATTATTACATAAATAATATGAAATAATTTTTATTTGATACATGATTCTATAAAATTAGAGCATTTAATTACAATTGTAGAACAGTAAATGTAGACTATAGAAAATGGAAACATTCTGAAGCTGGTTAGTCTGGATAACATATTAAAAATTTAGCTTTTTCAAGTGTTTATGATTTCTTTGTAAATTAACAAATTATCACTTTATTTGATTCTCTTTCTTATAAGTAGATCGCGGATTTTTAGGTTCTTTAAAGCTTAAAATATGATGCTAATATGCTCTAAAAAAACACTAAAATATTCTCTAAATATGCTTCAAACTTTTAAATATGCAAATAATATGATTTTTTTTTTCGAAAAAATTCGAATTTTTGTTGCAAGTAATCTTCTTTTCACATACTTGACAAACTATATCGCCATCAGTCGTAAATATTATATCGTTTGTTTTATTATACGGCTCTACCCACTGTTTAGGTAAATGTTTAATTTTGGGCACTTTAAAAAATAAAAATGATTATTAGGTACAATGAATTAAAATAAATCTTAAGATATTAAACAATTTAAAAGTAAAAACAGTTCTTATCACGTTATCAGTTATCAAATACGATATTCTTTGGGTACAATCACGGACTGAGAGGAACAAAATGACCAACGTTACCAATTTGATTACAAACAAGTAGATAACTGAATTATTTTTTATTTATATCATTCTTATATCAAATTATTTATTTTTTCCTAGAAAATATTGTTGCTTGAAAAAATCAAAAATCGAGAAATTAACAATATACATGATGTTTTAGAAACAATAATAGAATATATTCTAAAATATGTAAAATAGGCCAAATATTCTCTTATGTCCAAAATATGCTTTAATATGCAAAAAAAAATTTTTTCCTACGAAGTCTTTGATGGATAAATTGTTCACATTTCTTATCTTCGTAGAGCTGCATAAAGCCAATAAAAATATGTAAAAACCTAAATATCCGCGTTCTAGTTATAAGTATTTCATTTGGCTTAAAATATTCAACACCAGTAAATATAACAACCTGTATAAATTATAATTAGGTAGGTATATAATAAATTGGCTTTAAAGAATTTTTCGTAGTTTTAAAACATATTAAATATAATGGAGACATCATTTGTTAACCATATATAAATAGATCATTGTTATATCATAAGTTATTCCTAGTTCTTCAAGTTTAATATTATGTTTTTGAGTTTAGACCAAAGTTTCAACACGCTACATTAATACATTATCTATAATAAAAGTGTATAAAATACTGTGAAATTTATTGCGGTCTAAGAATTGTAAATTTTTATTATGTTTAATGCTCATAAAGGGTTTTGTGTTGGAAAAGATTTAGGTAGTGTTGAAATAAATAAGTTTTAAACGAATATTATTCGTATACTGCTATACAAAAAATTAAAATTTATTTTGTTTTTACTAATAGGAAGTTCCTGATTATTTTTTTTAGAGAAACAAATTTAATTACGCTGACCATATACCTACGGAAATTCCTGCTATAAATATCAAATTAAAGGAAGGTCTTTGTTGTTATAGGTACCTACATATAATAACAATTTAAAAATTGTCGACAACCCACGTTCAACGTTGAAGTGTTTACATCCGTCTAAATTTAATCAAATTTGCAACTGCACTATTGAATATTTTAAGGGCCATGTTTCCGTCTATGATTATATTAAAATACACTTCTGTTTGTCAGATAGTTTAAGTCTGGTTTGTGTTGCATTTAATTTGTAACCTACTGGGAGTATGTAAATATTATAGTACCTACAAAAATCTGATCTATGCTAATTGCTAATACCTGATAGTTTATAACTATAACCAGTGCACTGTGCTTATATAGAGATTTATACATGTATATTGCATTCAAGCAAATCACTATAAATAAATTAATAATACATTCATATACCAAATGTATAGGAAACGTAAAATTTCCAATTCATAAATTTAAATAACTTAAACTTAAGTGCTTTATTAGTCACAAGATGTTCAATTTCAATATACGTATTGAATTTATTAATTTGTTTTTAACTTAAGTGTAAATTTTCCCTACGCCTAATTTACAATACACCTTTGTATTTATTAATTCTCTCCAACTACAGAGCTCGGAATTTTCCAATGGTTTTACGATGTCTGAATCTACTCTCTAGCAAACAACTGTTATAATTGTTGTAATATAATAACTTACAATTATATATAGTTGAATTTCTAGGTATGTAGTACAATTTTTTATACAGAAAAATATAGAATAAAAAAATATTGTAAACATGCACCTAACTAAACAATAATTTTTGTAAACTCTAAATGGACAAATATCATTAAAAATCTGGTACTACTGTTACACGTGATTTATTTATCATAATATATGTAATAAGTTTTATTTCATAATACTTACAATATAATATTGTAAATTATTTAGTTGTTGCACAAGCAAAAATAATCAGTTATCACTTGGACCCTGGACTTCATACTCCTAAAAACCTTAAAATATGCAAGCATTTGTCATTAAAAATGTATGGGGTCCGCGTCAAAAATGATCAAATATGCTCTTATAATATGTTATTATTCATTAAAAACCAAAAATAACAAATTTATTAATTATCCTTTATATTTCTTCTTCAAGCTTGATATTAAAAATAAAAGAAATAAATAAAATAAGAATTTTAATTATAAATGCTTACAATGTTTATGATTTAATAATTTTTGGACTTTTACCTTAATTTCAAATTTTTTAAACTATTTAATCATTTTAATCTTTTTTTTAGAAAATGCATAATAGGTAGGTACCTAAATATTGTATAATATATGTAAAATATGTGAAATATGTTCTTAAAATACAAATCTAACAAAATATGTAAAATAAAAATTATCACTTAACTTTTATTACTTTGAAACAAATTGCTATAGAACTTAGAAATGTTTTGGGCAATTATTGAAAAACAAGCAAAAGTCTTAATAGTCCCTATCCCTAGTAATCACCATAATATTCGTAATTAATATTCTGTCCCTGCATTTAAAATTACCTCGTATTTATTGCAAATATGCAAATTCTATATAGTCCGAGTCATATAATTATAATAAATAAAAAATTTTAAATCTACCTATACAACATTACAATTTATTACAATATGTATAAATGTATAATGTATGTACCTACTTTAGATTGAAACGTCTTAATAATAATTCGTTTTTCTTTTCAATTTGATATTGGTGGACTTCAAAAATAAGTATTTCAAGTAAACAATTTTAAAAACACACATGTCGAGCACTCCCTTATCGATCCCAAATACCTGCACGACGCGCATACAAAGACCATATTATAATCGGATTTATATTATATTATGTGGAATCACTATAATAGGTAGGTACTCTTCATGTTATGCGTTCGAGGTCAAAAACGTACAATTGAAAACTACAGGGGACATCACGCGATGTTTCGATTTACAAGTTTCCATTGGCTAACTGAAGTAGATACCTTCATGCTACGTTGTTCACTTTATGGGTCCACTTATAAATTGTAAATATTTATCTTAAATAAGTACTTGAATCAAATTATAATTTCTTACATGTTTTATATATTACACTTTTATGATAAAAAATTTTACCATATTGTTCAATGTATCAGTTATAGTGTGTATAAAACAGGTAGTATACAATTATACTACTTAATTATGTAATTTTAGCCTTTAGGGTACCTACTTGGCTACTTATATGTACTCTTGATGATAGATGATTGATTTTTTTTCCATAAAATAAAGGTAACATGTGTCATAAGACAATGTAATAAATAGATGACTGAAAATTGTTGATTACTAATGAGTGATTAAAAATGGAGAATTGCGTGGACATTTCAAGATCATAATTATTTTATATTTTTTACTGAATAAATAATTATAAAAGCCATTACTCTAAGGGGATTTTAATAGCCATAATTTTCTGTTCTGTATATCACATACGCAGGAATTTAAACAGTTTCTATTTCCAACGTACCGATTAATCAATCAATGCAATAAAAATTTTGAAAACGGATTTAAATTTTTCGTTAAGTCTACTTTAGATCGACTTTCTCGCTTTTTTGATTTTTTTCCCCTGAAATTTTACAAAATATAATTAAATAAATTGGAAACCTAAAAATCAACTAAAGTTAATTTTTGGGTATGTTAAGCACAAAATTTAAATAATGTTTGTATGAAAGTTAATCTGAAGAAAACTTCACAATGAACTCAAATCAGTTTTCAAAATTCTTATAGCATTAATTAATCGATCGGTAAATTGGAAATAGAAAATGTCTAAATTCCTATGTTGAGCATGGCTCAACATGCAAAAAAGCATGGCTTAAAAATACCCCTAACAATGGTAACTTCGATTCCAAATTAGTTTATACATGATTAATGATTCTTTATTTCCTCGTGTTGAAAAAATTATTGGCTGCATTTAAATGAAAAATACCATAGTTGATGGATCCAATTATAATACCAAAATATATTATACAATTAAACATCCAATGTTATATTTTTATCTATAATCCGGTATAATAAAGAAAAGACAGTAAATATTTCTAGAATCAATCATATGTATACGTAAAGAAAATATAAAAAAATATATAGGTATACCGTGTACAACTATTTTATTGTTATTTTCTACTAATATAATAAAATAAACCGGAAAGACCACTCTGATATTAACCAGTATTTTAAATAAATATTAAATTTACATGGATTGTTGTTAAAAAATTTAGAAGGAACATATTGATTATAACTACTTTAAGTATTCAATTAGGTATTATTGTATACATTTTTATTTTTTCTATATTCATTAATTTTATTTGAATATATATAATATATTATTTATTTATTATAAATATATATATTAGGATCAAATAAAGAGTATATTATCTCATTTATGCCTTATAAATATTATTGTTTTAAATTATAATAAAAGTGGATATTTAGTCGTATCGTTTGATTAAAAGGTAATATGTATAATGTGTTTGTAGTGCATTTATATGATACATTGTAATAAAGACTATTACTTTTTTTATTCAGATATTTATAATCTGTACATAATAATTATTTTGCAATATAAGTTAACGAGATGAATGAACATTTTTTTTTAGCTTACTTATTAGTTATTAGTAACCTAATTAGTGTAGATCTCTACGCTATGTTTCATTTACTAAATAAGTTCTTTATAACGCAGATAACTCAAATCTTAAAACTATTTTACCCTGAAAATGAGTAGGTACATTAAAAATATTTCGATAAAATGATGAATTAATAAATTCATCAGAATGTTTAAACTTCTATTAACACATTTAATACTGCATTGTTCTATCAGTGTGATAAGAAAATAAATTTTTAATTTATGCTTCGAAATTTAAAAAAGAATGTAAAGAACTTTTTTAAGATCATAGAAAAAAATTCATTAAAATCTATTGGCTCATTTACCTATACATAATTAATAATACACAGTAATCGTATACATTTTTTTTTAATCACGTATTGTAAAATACTAGAATCTATAGGCTATAGCCTATTAATAGTATTATAATATAGGTACATAGTACTTAACATATTAAAATCGTGTTAATAGAATATTTATTATATTTTTATATACACATTATAATAGAATACATTGTATATTTTGCGTTTAGGGTGTTATGAAAATCAATGATAAATAATAAATCTTTTTGTCATAATTGTATCACAAATAAATCTATTAATTTTAACTATTAATTTAACTATCAAACATTAAAATACATATTTAATTCCTATTTTAAAACACTAAATCTGAAGAATAATAAATTAATTAAGAAATAAATTGCAGCTTATAACTAATGATAATTTATAAGTATTAATTGAACTTGGGCAACTATTTGTATTTTAAAATATTTAACTATGGTTGCAAAATAATCAAGAATTAATTAACTAATTGGATTTTAACAACAATACAATATGTTTTTACGACGAATTAACGTATTATAATTTACTACGTTATAGATAGAGACGTTCAAGTATAAAGTACCTGCATCTTATTAATAATACATACTTAAGTCTTAAGGAGAAAAATAGAAATCATAAATCACTAATACAATTTGTTCGTAGTAGTATTTATTATAATTATATATTGTATATTCGTATATTAAATATTATACATAAATAATCCTATATTAAAAATATAAGAGCTTCATGAAATTTTAGATTACTAACAATTTAAATTAATAAGCTGCCTATTATATCGAAATATGTCATAATTATTAGATATGAGTACATTATGCTTGTTTATAAGAGCTAACCTTATAATATTATAGTCATTCATTTTGTAAAACTTTATTGTGTCAGACTCAGGTATGAGGTAATTATCATACACGGGACTGCACGTCGTTGTACAAGTATAACATTTATAAATTGAAACCACCAAAATCGAATAAAATACATAATACTATTAAATTTTAATTGATATTTATAAATTTTAATGTACAGGTATAGTTGTGATCAAGCCATGGCATAGAGATAAAACGGTCTTTTTTTGTTAAAACTCGCAGTCATGTCTGGCGCAACAGATTACGGTATTAACGGCAGCGTACAACACGTACTACCGATTGTCACCGATTGCAAACTATACAAAAGACGATGGCCAATGTTGCTGCTATTCGTCTTGTGTTCAATGGCCAACGCATTTCAGTGGATCCAGTACAGCATCATATCCAACGTGATCCAAAGATTTTACGATGTGTCGAGTTTTGCCGTCGATTTCACGTCGATCGTGTACATGGTCTCTTACATTCCACTCATATTCCCGGCATCCTGGATACTCGACAAAATGGTTTGTATATAATATTGTATAATTTAAACAATAGTCTATGAACAATGTTGAATGGATTCCACCGTGTATAAAATTGTTCAGTGTTGCTAATTCGTTTCAAAAAATAAATCAAATTAGGTAAATACGACTTTCCTGCAATATAAAATATTTTATTCCGATTTAACTGCTTTTTAACTGATTAATTAATCGTTAAGTTAGAGGTTACTTTGAGAAATTTATATCGTTAGTTAACTGAATCTTAACTTTTAAACTGGTTAATGCTCAGTTGACAAGTCTCAGACATATTTATACCACTTTCACTGGTTCACAATCTGTAGATTATCGCCAAAGAATAATACCTAAAATTGAAATACTTGATCATAAATCGTTGAACTATGCGTCGAATTAAAATTAAAATCCTATAGTTTGACTAAACACTGTCTATGTATTGGTCTATGCATGGGTAATATTTGATTCTTAAAATCTATAGACCTATCACCTATAAATAAAAAGTAAAAATAGGAAAATCGAATACGTTAAAAGTCATAATCCGCGGAATTTAAGAGGTGGTGGGATCAAGCGATAAACCTAAACAGTCATATAGCTGCTAATGTTTTCTGCAGACATGAATCAAAAAAAAAAAAATAGGCAATTGCAGTTTACCGCGGATCAAAGATAAATATTCAACGTTTAAATGCTTTTTCTTGTGTTATTCCAGGGTCTTCGTGTAGCCATGGTAGCCGGTGCATTCGGAACCATGATCGGCGCCTGGCTTAAAGTAGCGTCCTCCAGGCCGGACCGATTTTACATGACCATTCTCGGCCAAACGATCGTGGCGAGCTCACAAGTTTTCATTCTTAACTTGCCTGCCCGATTGGCGGCCGTGTGGTTCGGCCCGTCAGAAGTGTCCACGGCATGCTCGATCGGAGTGTTTGGAAATCAGGTAGGTAAACAGCAGGTGTACCTACTTACATTGGAGGTAGCTTGAAAAATGTCAAACAGCCTCTGACCTAACACCCAAGTATAGGTAATATCGTTATCAATATTATACTACCATATGTGATATTGTGATATTATTACGACGACATCCAAATATTATCTTAACTTGTGAACACGTTCAATGAGAAAATGATATGGAATTTTCGGGTTTGTGTTTATAGATGGGCGTAGCGCTGGGTTTTCTGCTGCCGCCGTTACTGGTGCACGACAGTGGCGACTTGTACGACATTTCTTCGGGTTTGTCTCGAATGTTCTACAGCATAGCCATATTTTCGACACTTGTATTTTTGTTAGTATTTTTCTGTGAGTTCACCAAACAGTCGACGATTATTAATTATTAATTATGATATACACAATATCAACGGTACGCTGTATGATTATATTAATATAATGTTTTTCCCGATTTTTGTGTGTACAGTTGTCACGGCGTCGCCCCCGCTGCCGCCGAGCTTAGCGCAAGCAAACCAAAGGTCATCGGCGGCTAATAACAACGACCCCAAGAACTTCATCAAGTCTCTATGGCGACTGATTGGCAACTACGGGTTCATTTTGTTGTTGTTGTCGTACGGCATGAACGTTGGGTCGTTTTACGCCATTTCTACATTACTCAACCAGATCATATTGCAATATTTTCCGGTGAGTATTTACACAAGTTTGGATCGTATAATCAACGTACGCCGATATACTACTAGAGTCACGTTAATGCGTAGCGTAGTTATTATATTTGATATAGGTACACCGTATAACTATATAATGTAACCTTAAATTAATTACAATAATAACGTAAAAACTCTAAGGAATTAAATATTTAGGACTTTAATTTACATGTAACCAAAAGTGGAATCTGCATAATATAAATAGGTACTTTAATGATTAAATTGCGTTCTATCATTTATAAATTTCATTAATTATAATGCATTTCTTCTCGTATACGTCAATACGTCATACTTTAAGAATAATCTATCTAAGAATTTAACCGTTTAGCTTATTTTCGCTTGAATTTCTCTATAAAAAAAACCATCACTATAGTTTCTATTCATAAAAAGTTTAGTTTTTTCTTCTAAATTCACGAGGGAAAAATGATTTTACATTATAGTGATTTATATAAATACAAGTTAAGGTTAAAAGTTTATTTAATTATTTGGGGCATGTCATTTTTATTTCTTCACTAATCGATGTAAAAAGTAAAATTTGTAAATGATCAAAAAAACATTACTGATAAATTATATCAACAGGTTATGTATTTTTTAATGGATTAGGCCAATACTAATAATTTAATCGTTAATATTGCCTTATTGACTAGATGAAATAGCATGACAAAAAGTATTTTCAATAATTCAAATACATTTACTACTATAATAACTATGTAACTAGTACAACATAGTACTACAATTTAATCATAAATACCTAGATACCTACCTACTTCAAAGCTGAGTTGGTGGTGGTTACTTACTACATTACCTATAGTAATCACCACAAATTCAGATCAAAAGAATACGTAGGTACTTTGATATAATGCATTAATACATTTTACTTTTTATTTTGAATTAATCCGATTATGAAATAAAAATTTAAATTCAAATCCATACAGGACAATGCAGTAGACGCCGGTAGAATTGGTTTATCAATCGTCCTTGCAGGAATGTTCGGTTCGGTTGTGTGCGGTTTTGTTTTGGATAAAACGCATCTGTTCAAGTTAGTATAATAATATTATTATTTAACGCAAGATGCATTACTCGTGTACGATAATAATCGAGAGAAATGTTAACGATTTAGAGAAACAACGTTCGTGGTATACGCCTGTTCGCTGTTCGGCATGATAGTCTACACGTTCACGTTGTCTTGCGGACACATATCAGTCGTTTACCTGTCGGCAATCCTACTCGGGTAATAGTTCATTCCATACACCATGTACAATATGAACCATTTTCATCGTTTCATATAATGTTTGTGTGTTTGTGATTACAATTTAATAATATTATTATGTTGCGTTTGTGCTGTACGGCAGGTTTTTCATGACCGGATATCTGGCTGTTGGATACGAGTTGGCTGCTGAACTGACCTATCCGGAGTCCGAGGGAACGTCTAGTGGATTGTTAAACGCGGTGGTACAGGTGTTCGGCATCATATTTACTTTGGTTTACGGATGGATTCTCAACGCGTCCGGCGATAAAAAGGCCAATCTTTTTTTGGCCGGAACGCTTGTTCTTGGTACAGTGTTCACAGCCATGATACCATCGGACTTGCGGCGGCAAGCGGCTCAACAAAAGAAATCTTTGATCAATTAACAATAGTTTTTACTGTTAAGTGATCGGCTCAAATATTTGTAATTTATTAACAAAACACAAACATATTACATAATATGTTGTATACTTGTAATAAAATTTTTTTTATAGATCTGATAATATTTTCGTGTTGCCTTGTGGGTAATTAGATGTATCTAAAGATTCCATACTTTTTAGTTAATTATAAAATATTTTTCATTACTGAATTTTTAAATATATTTTACTATTTTAGCATTTACTGTTTATTGTACATACCTATTATTATACTTAATCATTCTAACAAATATAAATTTACTAGGTAGGTACTAAATACCTTTAAAATATTATTGAAAAATGAAAAACATTCTAAATTAATAGACTATGTTGTTTATTAAAATCATTAATTTGCTTTGGACAAACTAGTATTTTGAATTGCTTTTAATGATATAATCCTAATGGTTAATTCTAATAAATGATAATCAAAGTCAATGCAAAATAAAATTTAATATACTAAAAAAATCCTGATACTTTTTGAAATACACTAAATAAATTTTCTGTATACTTATTTCACATTGTTATTCGTAGTTTGACAATTATTAGATAATATGTACAAAGCACGAATAGTATATAAGCATAAATAAAATAAACAATATTTTATTATTATTTCTAAGCTGAATATATTTTCTTAGTATAAGCACTGTATTACTATTTTTCTCATACCATTTATATTATGTACCTACTATAGCTTATATTCTTATTGTAAAAAATATTTTTACAGATTGTATATTTATAATGAAAAATAAAAATACTTTATTTTATCTATTTGTATAATATTATTTTACTGCAAAAAGAAAAAGAATTTATTAAAGTAAAATTTTATTATAATAAAATAATTATCAATATAATTTATGTTTGAGTTTGAAGTTTGAAATATATGAAAATATTAAAATTAAAAACATATTTAATAAAATATACTTTAAATTTCAACTAGTTGCATTAAATTGTAGATACTTCACAAATTTAATTACCAAAGTATGTATTGCAATGGCATAACTAATAATTTACATATTTATTTTATATTTGTTATTTATAAATTATAAGTATTTAATGTGAATATAAAGTAGAATTTAATAAAAATAAAAACTTGTGACACTAAATATTTAATATAATAAATAAAACTATTAATATTGAATATAATCTTATGTAAAAGCCAATGGATATTACTCAATCTTATTAATATATTGAAGAAATGAAAACTAATAATACAAGGAAACCAATAAAAATTACATAAGTAAAACTTTCTCCACATACATTAAATATGTATTTTCTTCTATGTCTAAAGGGTTTAATCTGAACATCTTTTTTAGTTTCGGCCTTTAAGACCATACTGACAACAATAAACTTTGCTACCTTTTTCTTCCTCCGCTGCTTTTCTCCAATTGGTACTGGGCTCTATCCTTTTAAATTCTCTTTTCATACCATCTTCCCATGGGTCTACTTTATGGTCTTTTTCCGACAGGGTCTTCTTCGATCACCCGTTTGACTAATGTGCCCTATTTGTGCCAAGCATGGCCTGCCCAACTTAGTTTTCGTTTAGCAATCTCTCTCACCATATTCGGTTTCTGGAGTTCCTCATTAAGTAGTTTTCTCCATTCTTTAGTTTGGCTATCAAACATCCTGCAATTAATATACCACTGAATACTTACTGGTTAAATGGTATTCCATCCAAATGAGAACTATTTGTTAGAAACCTGTACCTCTGAATTTAATAACTATAAACACTAAACATGATTTTTCAGTCAAATAAAACTTTAATTTAGTATTGAATCATTGAGTTAAAAATTGTAGATGTTGTGTTAGATTTATATTTAAATGCATGTACTCTGAATGTCACTGCTGGGTTATTTCTGACCTCATGTCTTTATGCCATTGCCATATGCCATTACACTTACACACATTTGCTTGTTAAAAATAGGTACCAATATAAATTGTATAAATTCAAAAAAATGTTTAAAAAAATATTTATTGAAATTTTATAAGAAATGTCCTTGATTTTGATTATTTCTATTAAAACAACATTTGTATTTTACTGTTTTAATTTTTGTAATTTTAAAACAAAGAACATATTTTTGTTTTATCTTGAACTATAATACTTTTATTTACAGCCTTGTAAATGTGTCTAGTTATTTGAAAACTTGATCAACCTACAATTTAAATCAATAAAATTTATAATCGGTCTTTGGATAGTAAAATTTCAATTACAAATAAAATCTACTTTAACTTCTTTTAAGAGTGGGTTAATATTTCACTTTGAGAATATTTTTAGAGATGATTATATATTGAGCACAATAATTATATTTTTTTTTGGGCATCATGGCCATTAATTCAACGATTATTTTTATGAAGACTCAATTACGTGTTATGGTTTGGGAGGCGGTGGTAGTGGCATCTTCTCACCGGATGGCTATGCCACTCGGATTCGAACTGGTGACCGTACGATTATGCACAGCCACCTTATGCCGCTAGGCAATGTTTAACACTTATAATTATACTTAATAAGATAAAATACTTTTTAATCAATTTTAAATATACTTTGTAATATTTAAAACTGTCATAACTCACTTAAAAATTAAAATTTTATAAAAAACCTCTGCAAAACCACAGATAATGTTCTTAACTTTAACTTCAGATAAGTCAAATTACTCTAATTTTAAATCCAACAGAATAAAATTAGTTTTAGTGAAAGCAGATTTACTATGTTCTATGTATGTATGATGGAAATAACACATGCGAGTGTAAATGTTACCATTAATTTTAAATATTCAAAAATATACTTTGTTTGATTTAAAATTATAAAATCAGAGATATGTTATTATGTTAAATTATATATTATATAGTATTTCTCATTCAACATAACTTGTATATAAATTATTAAAAATATACTATTTATTAACATATTATATATTATTATACAATAAATAGAATATACAATAAGCACATGTGCATCATATACAAAGATAAGAAGCAAGAAGACACCCAGCGTAACACTTAAAAAAAAAAAGTATATCCACTGATAAAATATATTTAATCAATAGCATAACATATTATAATGATTAATTCTTCTGGGTTGATAACTACATAGGATTGGTCAATTATAATTTTATAGACTTGCTATATACTATTTTATATTACAATTACATAATTAGTAGGAATACTGCCAACTAAATATCTGTATAACTTATATAGTTATATAACTTCTAATAATTAATGTTTAGTTGTTAAGCTATCATGATGTTAACTAAAATCTATTAAAAAAATAAAGAATTAATATTCTCTAATAAAGTTATTTTTAGTAATTGTAAGTACATGATATGGCTAAATAAAAATAAAACATTATTCTTTGTAGTAAAAATGTTGATTTATTTTTTTAAGTGTGATTACATAATATTAAAATGAGTCAAACATTTATAAATTATAATGTTTTAAAGTAAACCTCACTACTATTGTTTTCAAAATAATAATACATACATAAAACTAATTTAAATTAATTTTTAGTTGTATACATAAAAATGTTGACAATTTTAAAAAACTGTAAAGAACAGAATGTATACAGAATGGGTACTTATGTAAAAATTGAGCATAAGTAAATAAAAAACAATTGATCAACTTGATAGAAAATTTTATTGAGAATGAATTAATGCATTTAAAAACAAACATTAACATGTTTTTTTAAGAACAATTGTTTTAAAATGTATTTACATAAATTATTCGTCATTTATCTCATTAGGAAATTGGTTTGATTTTGAAATGCAATGAAATTAAAGAAAATACAAAACATTTCAGATCTTGAACTAGATAGTAAAATGTTCTTAAACCTTCTGGGTCCTTGGATGTATTTACATCCAATAATGATCCAGTTTTAGAAGTGGTAAATGATATATGTTCATCATCGATGACAATCTCCAGTTCCTGCCTGCCAACTCGGTCTGGTGTTGGCCACAATGCATCATCTTCATGCATTATCTCAGAATCCGATACAATACGTTTCAATTCATCGATAACTGGTTGATGAACAAATACTTCTTTGCGGATCATAGTATCATTTTTATAATTGGAATTGTTGGCATACCGTAATTTACCATCAGGTCTAAACTCAAATTCCAAAAATTCATGACCAAATTTACCTAAAAAATTACAAAAAGAATTGTTATATCAGTACTTATAAGATTAAAATAAACTGGAATAGTAATTATTATTACATATATAAACAAATAAATAATAATAATCAGGAGGGCATGGGTTAACAAGTTTTAGATAAAATATAAAAATATTTTTGAATACTTTAAAACATTGTGAAAAAACAATATTTATGAAAAAGGGTACTAGATTTTAAGTTAAGAAGAATTAAGTCAAATACAAGTATGCAGAGTAATATGGTCAAAAAATTGATTATGGTACGTTTCAAAGTCAATTCCACATTAATTCAAGAAGACATTATTTAAATTTAAATTGATATAAGAAAAATGTAATCCTAAGGATGGTAGGTATTTAGTAACTAGTATAAAACCTAACTACTATAAAAATTATAGTAAACAGGATATAATACTTTCATTATATTCTACCTTTCTCTATAAAAAATTTACTAGGTATAAAAGAGATAAATTAAGGAAAGGTTAATCCAAAAATTTAAATAAATATTAATATAAACCATTAGCTAAAACCATCTGACAAAAAATGACATCACTCGTCTACCATTATAGATTTTAAAACATGAACGAATTTGGTGAAATTAAGACGGTGAATCAGGGATTAAGAAATGTAATAAGCTAAAAAAAAAAATAGTTGAAATAAAATAGGATATAATACAGAAATTCGGGAACTACGAAAAACAATGACTAACCAAATGCAATTTAAGTTAAAAGACGGTGAAGATACCGATGAGATTTCGCTTATTTGGTATACATTATCAGTCGATTGTTATGATATTTGATATTCTAGTATAAACAATTAGAGCCGCGTTTTGTACGTACCTTTATGGCCGATGTAATAGCGTAGGTAAAACTCTCCGGACATGATGGCGATAGCTGATGGAAGAAAGTTGAATATGACAACTTTGAATGGAGAACACGAGCTTTATTCTTCTTCGAGCGTCGTGCAGTATCTTTGAAAACGAGTAAACACTCGTGCACGCACGCGTCAGAGATATTTATGAGCAGTGTTGCTCGTCGACGAGGTGCGAAAATTCCCGCTATCCCGATCCTTGTCACCGTCGTATCTTGGTCCGCGGGAATAAATTCCCCCTCCGACGGGTGTGATCGATACGCTCGCTCGCGTTTCTTCCATGCCTACCGTAGGTTGGTCGCGCCGGAACACATGATCGCACACACACGCGCAACGAGCGATGGACCGAGACGCCATCTTATGGCCAAATTGCGTTTATTTGTGTTGGACCGTACGTACGTGACGGATTCGGACTACGTGATGGTGGCGGAAGCGTTCGGGAAAGTAGCGTAACATCGTCGTCGTCGGGCAGTCGATGCGCCAACACGGTCGCATGTGTATAAATAGTCGTAGTTTTTGTAGTAAATTTTTTTTTTCTCGAGTTCCGTTCACATCCGTAGTGCCGAGCGTTGTATCATCATTTATAATTTGCATGGCCCGATAATGTCACCACCACACGTAGACCGATCGCTTTGAAGGAAAGCGCGCGCGCGCCCGTATCCGTCCGTCATCGACGTCGTTCGCCCCCCTTGTGTGTACGTTCGTTGATAGTTAGTTTTTGTGTGTGCGTGTATGCACTACGCACGCCAAGTGTAGCAGCGAGAAGTTACGTGGTGGTGTTGTTAGCCGTGTGCGTAGCGCCGAAAAGGCCAACATGGAGTTGCGATTACACAGCCCCGTGGGTGCTGATCCCGTCGTCTACAAATGGTCAATGATCATCGGTAGAGGCTCGGTAAGTTGACTAAAATTGAATATCGATTTTAACCTTATCGTATCCTTCGGTTTCCGTCCGATCTGCGGTGCGTTACAATCGGACTGCGATGCACTTCTCCCCCCCTTCCCCCATGCGTGTCTCTTATATTCGCGCACGCGGGTCGGTGGTTACCGGGTAGTTGTCCCGCGCGTGTGTACCAAAATTACGACACCCGGACGAACAAATTCGCGACCTATCCGCGATAATGCCGTGGTGTTATGCGTTATTATGTTGTGATGATGACGATAGTTCAATGAACTCTGCTGACACTGTGCTGTCGTTCACCATTCACGGCTTTACGCGCGCTCCAAGCATGTAATAGTAATTAGTGGTCATGTGTGTGATCTGCTCGATCGATAATAATTTATTATCCGACCAAACCCACCCTCCAACCAGGGGCTAGGGCTATTGATTCCCTTATTCTCTGTCGATGATGGTTGTTTTTCGTCTCCATACCTATGACCCTGTTGTTGGCCACAAAAACGATGTTGCAAAGATTTTTTTATATATTTGGTTGTGGTTTATGAGGGGGGGGGATGATGGTCAAATTTTTAAATTATTATATGTTTAATTTTCTTTGCTTCAAATATAATATAAGACAAATGTCGATCGGTCGATGGCGAATATATTGATGATTGTCATCGACTCGCTTATTAACTCGTAACCAGATGTACATTGTAATATAATTGGTATAAGACATGAGTCCAGTGTTTGTTAAATCATTGGTCATTAGTAGCATAACAAGTATTAACTATTGAACAACTCATGAATGATTACACCGAGGGCACCTTCCGATCGTATATCTCATTAACGTATTTCGGAACTAATAGCTTTCGTGTGTATGATAATTATTATTGTCAATAATACGGAATTAACAATGACATTATTCTTTTTTGTTTTAGGACAAACATGACGGCGCTCTAGGAATCATAGAGACAATTAAGTAAGTAACAAATCCACAAAATTACTATTTTACTTTTAGGATGTGTTGAGTACACATTATGCTAGGGTAATTTAAATTGCATACTCAAATATACAAATTTTTCAATGGTCGAATTATGTTTTTTCTTATAATTAGCCTGCTTGTTACAAGTTACATTTATATATATAATTATATATTATATTGAATTTAATGTTACCATACGTGTATCTTCTTAGAGTTGCACACTTGGATTTAACTTAATTTAAAGGAACTTCATGCAAACTCGACAAAATCGTTTTGTTATGTTACTATTTTCGTAAATAGTATAGACAAAGATAAGGATTGTATATTAGTAAATTAAAACACAAGTTTGCTTCCAATCATTAAACTCATCTCATTATATTATTACAATATATTCTTGTTTGAATAGTTGGTTGTTTCATATTATTCGATACGAGATTAAAAATAATGATTCGAGTGCATTGAATTTGGCGAAATGTCCAACGCAGTCACGTTCTATACATTTTAATAATAATAATAATGGTTCATTTACGTGCTACATTATTTGTCACGTTATCTACCTTATACTACTATATGTGGCACGTGTATGGTAATTGTTTTCACTAAATGTCATCTTAAATGTTAGTAAAGTTATTACATTTTTCCCCAACGCAATATTTCGACAATATGTTGATACATTATGGACATGAAGACATGAAGTGATGTTACTAGGGACTAGATAGTGGATACCTAATAATTGTCATGTTTCATTAATTTGTATGTGTAAGTAAAAAAGTTCGTGTCACTTAATTTTATTATTGCGTTGCTTAAATTCGAACCAGGAAATTTTTTTTTAGAGAAATATGGTAATTTTTGACATCTACGAGATCACGATCCACCATGGTCTGATTGTGTAATAATTTTTGGACTAATAGTTGTCTAGTGTGTGAACGGGTTATTTCTAGATATCCGATGAGTTGTCCAGTGCGTAAACAGGTTATTCCTAGATATTCAGTGCGTTGACCTTGAGTGTGAATTTCATACACTAACACGTTTTGCACAATCGTTACTTCCTGTTAGGTGCTAGAAAGACACGTGATTTGAAAAATGTTAAAAGTTATGCATTTGCAATGGCACTCATTCTAATAGTACGACAAGAAGATAATATGTTTTATTCTCACGTCCGGCCACCGTCACTGTAATTGTCTATAGAAACAGCGGAGTAGGAGATCATTACCGATTTATAACAGACACAGGCTAGCAGTTTAGGAGGCCACAAACCGGTTGTATCATCGGTTTAACGAACTCTGCCGCCGTCGCCGCCACTTTTGCTGCGATCCATCTCGTAGTGCGGCAGCTCGTTCGTTTATTATCTTCTCGACGATCGTCGTTACTAAATAATGATTGTAATATTATATACTATTTAACACGTGAAGTCGCGCAATCATCAAACCACGTTTTCAACAACCCTACATCTATATCGCACTATATTATGATAACCTTCGACGAATAACACTGGTGCAGGCTTTTTTCAGCTATTCGACCGGTCTGTTCCTCTTTGTACGTGTACAAGGGTGGCCACGGAAAACGAGAACGATCGACAACGGGCGGGTGCATTTCGATCGTATATTTACTTATAGCTTGTGTCTCGTAACCCGTAGGGACGGCTGCACAAAAAAGGTGTTTTTTGAATATACCTCGAAGATATGTGTATATATAATAATACACTATACGTGTAAATAGATAAATCGTACGCGTGGAACGTACGAAAATTACGGGCCGGACACGACGCCGCGTGTTCCGTGGCTATGGGCGAAGAAGTAGAAGACGACGACGACAATAGCAGCGTAACAGTGTGTGTATTATTCGGTGTAACAAAAGAAGGAAAAAAAAAGGAACCTTGGTAGGAAAACAACTGGTGCCAATACATTTTACTCTGCTTGGGCTGCAGCCGCCAGCTCACTTTTTAACCGGTACATTTTTTTCCCTTCTGTTTTTCTATGCGACGACAACGAACAACGTCTTTTCGTTGTCGTTCGTTCGTTTTGCCGGCCGGCCGGGCAAGAGAGCGATGACCGTGGTCGCTCGGGGCCATTAACACGACTGGCATCTTTCAAGGACACGGTTTGGCGGTAACCCCCCGATGAACCAGGTTCGTAAATAAAAATACGAGATTCCTATTGTCTGGTCGAAAAAAAAACAACATATAACTGTGGGCGGTTTTGTATTTTGACCGGTTTTTTGTTTTGGCGGGATCGCATGGGACCAGAAGACTTCGCGTCATTGTCTATTGCAAGCGAGTTTTGTCTTAAATGCAATGCCGATTGCGATTTTATTTTTTTTATTTTCGGTGAAGAAATGATATTCATTTCATTGATATTTTATCAACATATAGTTCAGTATTCTAAGTTAACTTATCATCGTTTTCGGAAACCTCATATATATATATCAAAATATCAAAATGATGTACAGAAGTGTTATTTTTTCCCCGAGTTTTTTCCTGTGCAATTATTACAAAAAACGTCCGCCTACGTAGTCTCATATAGTTATAATTTATTTATTTTATTTTTTAAGTTCAATATTCTATGAATATTAATTATGTGCTTAATATGTATTTTTAGAATAACTGTACACGTTTATAAATTATTAGTTTGCTAGGGATATCAATCTGATAAATAAGAAAAAGATCTTCGTAAAACCTGTTTTTTATGCACTTGCATTGAAAGGATATATTTTCTGGCAAAAATAAGATACCAGTTATGAACTCTTTTATGATTGATTTTAGTATTTATGTAGAGTTAAGTTACAAACGTTTTCTATCATTATATTCTGTTCCTAAGATTACGGCTACATTAAAATCTATTTGATCCGAGAGTCCAAACAAAACTTAAAATAATATCTATAGTAGCTATATTTATCCGTTTCACCAGTTTCCTATGTACTGACTAGTCGGATATGTCGATCTGAGAACAAATTTATTTATTTTTCTTCAAACGAGTCGGATCGCCGTTTAACCATTTGACTGAGTTTTGCTGAACGATTATTGTACTTCAATACTTCAATCGTTCTGCATTATTTTCAGTATAGTATATATTTTTCATCCATTTTGATTTAATTTCAAATACTGATAAACTTAAATAACTTTATCTCCATATTATATCTTAAATAAATGTCATAATATGAAAGAAAGAAAATTAAATTCTTTAATTTCTTTTTTTATGAATGCATATTTTGTGATTATAATTTTTAGAGTAATGTTATGAATATATAATATAGATGAAGTTTTAGAGCACTATTTTATTTAAATATTATTATAACAAATTTATTTTAATTTAGCCACTACGGGTTGATGGTAAATTAATAAAATTACATATATATTCAATTTGTGAGGGCTAGTTAATTTACTTTACCTTGCTTAATGTGCAAAATTGATAAATATGTTTATGTTAACAAACTATTTTAATATATTCATACAATGTATAGATTGTTTATTAATCAAATTAAAATGCGATGATATAAACATAATTATATTAAACAATTAATAATCTTGCAATGTAATTATTTCCAAAGACGTTATAATTAAACTGATTGTAACTGTATGATAAATACTATCAATAACAGTATTCAACATCTATTTATATCGCCTAATATGCTCAGAATATTAATCGATAATAGTATAGATAAATAAAACATATTTTAACATAGTTACTTAAGTACTATATAGTATATATATAATATTATTATGCAAGTGTAATGTAAAATATAAGTTAAATGTGTTATAATTTTAAATAGAAGTACATGTAAAATAAAAACAAAATACTTCCTTCCCCGTCTTTAAGTTTGTATGCATGTTGATATGTACCTAAGCACTTATACCTGTAAAATGTATTATATATTATTTACAATGTACTCAATATTCTGAAATAAATAAAAATAATTTACAGGCTTATCAATTATTTCTAATTATCATGAATACCGTATTATATAGCTCTGATAATTTATCAATAATTAATATACAATCTATCTATTTTTATCATTCATATTTTTTTAAAGATCGCCCATTTCTTCTGAGTAAATATTAATGTTACAGTGAAAGTAGCTTTTAAGAATTAAACACTACAGAAGTTTTTGTTTATATTTAATATAGTAATTATATTAATATTTATATGCAATTATTATATTAGTATAAAATATTATAACAAAATACAAATTTGTAATTAAAAGTAATAATTTTACTTCAACCAATACAATTTTTCATCGATATATATGTATCTCTACTAAAATTATTTTACCCATATGAAATTATAATTCATAATAACCGTCTGGATTTATTAAAATTAAGTATTAACTTAAACGTTCAAAATCGTTTTCACTTACTATTATTTTAATATCTTTTTTAACTAAAAAAGTAAAAGTTTTTCAAAATCATATCTGAATAGAACTCAAATTACTTAACATAAAAATTTAAAATTAGATTTGCTACTTTTTATGTATAGTTCGAAGTTTTAGTGTTATAACTATATTACATTTAATGCTAATCGCAATTGTTTACAAATGATAATTATTATATTATATGCAGCAATTAATGTCATTTATTTCTTAGAATTTGAATGTAATTGTCTTGTACTAATGACAAGCATAATCTATTCTTATATTTGTTAATATTCTTTTTATTTCCTACTATTATACTATACTAAACTAAAATGTGTTATGGTATTGAATTAAAAATGATATGTTATATTTATAAGATAAGAAGTTAGTTAGTTCCCTATGTTGTATGATTTTTTTTGTTATTATTAAATCATAATTCATTACTAAACCAATATTCATTACGTATTTAGATCAAATATTATACTTATAAATATATTATGAAGTATTAAAACAATTATCTATTTACTTAAATATTTATACATCTGAAAATATGAACCCAACATTGACGAGCGAGCAACGACTACGATTGGTTATTATCGAGGTTATTATTAATTAACTTATTTAAGTTCAGTCCTTATGTTAGTATAATTTTTCATGTCTATTAATTTAAAAATATTTTTGTATCAGTATTTATCATTATTATATAATAAGTATGTGAACAGACATTTTTCCAGTTGCCTTGAGTTTAATTTCAATTCGTCAATTCAATATAAATTTTAGCATCTATTATTTTAATATTTTCCTGTAAACGTAAACTGGATGTATGTGTGTAATACTCGGTCTTTCTGCATCATTCGCCGATTGTTTATTGCATAATGGAAAAACGATTAAAAGTGATTGGAAAATCAAATACTCGTACAATCTGTCGCATTAACCATTCTGATGGAATAAATGTTAATAAATATTACTCAATTAATATTTTGTAACTAAAAATTTCGTAATAAAACGTAGGCAGACGAATTGGTTTTTGATTCGTTTATGATAACATGTTAATCGCATAGTGAGCAGTTCGCCATGTTACATATTAATATTATTACGGTAGTCGACGTTATTGAAACTGGTTCTATACGCTGAAAATATTATGTTGGGAGTAGGGGGGAGAAAAAATTAATTTTTTAACGCTTTGGGACGAACGGACGAAATACCGTCATCGTCTTCTCGGTAAAACCGTAATTTTTACTGGAAAAACGTTACGTTGCAATATCGTCTTCGCGTATAGTATACTGTAAATAAATCCAACAATTGCTCGATAACTGTTGCGAATTATTATTATTATTATTGTCGTTGTTGTTGTTGTTGTTGTTGTCAGCGGCGGAGGAGAAATGTCCTAGAAAACTTCTCTTCGACGACGTCGCGGTTATAACGGTTTTTTTCATCGTTTTATTTTCTGCGTTTGTGCGAACGCACGCGCGTGTGTAACGCACTATCCGCCTCGAATAGAGAGTGCAGTGGCACCTGTACGGTGGCTAAAGCCACGGGCTGTGCGCGCGCGATCTCGAACCGGTTTTCTATGTTTTGTTGCATAACGGTCCGTGGTCACAATATAAAAATAATAATAATAGTTGTAGTAACTAGTAGTTATAATAAAATACTCGTCCGCCTCCACCACTACCACCCTCGTGGCTATTATTATTACGATTGTTGTTGCGTTCGGTGCGTATACGTACGAATTTACCGAGCAATAAGAGGAGAACTATTATTAACAAAATGTTACCGTTGGGTATATAGAAGACGGAAGAGTTCATACGAACTAAAGTTGATAAATCTGTCGGGTTTTCTACGTTGTGATTTTGTGTTTATTATTATTATTGTTGTTGACGGCGGTGGGAGGAAATAGTGAAACCATTTGCGGGCCGCCGCCGAGAGAAAGGAAATCACGAGGTCACGCGTCGAGCTTGCGGCGGCAATGTGGATGAGCATCGAGCAGCGAATCCACGGCGCGGCGTCCCGATTATAATATATTATCGATCGGCAACTGGGGCCCTCGACCTCCGCCTCGGAAGTGTTGGCCAGTGCCACCGCCACTACTACTACTACCTCTGTCCGCCCTACACGGATTGCGGCGTTACATGTGTTACGGATGCCGCCGTGGCCGCATTATCGGGTGACGTCATATTTATGCCAGGATCTCTAGCTCGGAGGGTTGATTTTTATCCTTCATCCTTTTATCGTAATACGGTTGTCATGCGTTCGGTTTTCGTCTATTCCTGTACCACCGTACCGCGGGGAAAAAGTTATATAACATCTAGTGCCATTCATTGTTTACGTTTCGTTTTCTCCCAACGGGGTTCTTCGTCTCCTCGTCTACCCGCGTTGTTACATCGTTCTTTTAGTTATAATTCACTCATTATACTAACTATCGTTTTGTACTTGGTTAACCGTTCCCATATTGATTGGGATAGGCACGGACAAACGACTATGCAAGAAGTAGCAATTTATCGATCCTTATTCCTTATAATATTTTTTTGTTTTAAAATTCAAATTGATATAGAAAGAGAAGCAAAAAAATATTCTAATCAATAGTTTCTCCTGGGCACAACATTTTTAAATTATAATTCGCAATATCATAATCAACCCCACCTGCCTTGCACTCTCCGTATATTTAAAATGGCTGAAAAATAATTTATGCCTGGTACCAATTGATTTTATTGCATCAATTATCGGTAGTAACGGTTAACAACTAAGTAAATTCTTGTGATAGAAGCATATTTTTATACTGTTTCTTCGTAATTTATGTTTTTGCCGAACAATGTTAGTGTGCTCACACATTGTATAATGTGAGTGTGATACTCAAAAATCGCTACGGTCAATAATGTTATTATAAACGCTACGCTGAACGAAAAACCTCCAGGCATTTGCTATTACTTGAAAGTTTAAATCTATAGATAACTATACCTACTTTTGAGTTATATTAAAAATTTTCATTTTTCTTTGTACATTACATATACATGTACATACATTCATTACATTCATCATATATTGTGTACTTATTGCATACGTATGACATTCTAATCAAATACAAAGTAAAAAAAGTGGCCGTATAGGTTTGATACCCCTCTTCTTCTCCCTCTGCACAACGACAAAATATTTAAAAAGTATTAACGTTTTTAATTTTAGTATAATTTTTTTTTCTGTCTGAATCGATGAGATATATCTAACCTACCTATATAAATGATCTATTATACATTAGTCATTATTTTTCATCAATCATAAGTTATTTAAAATTAAAATTGAAATTATTTGTAATAATTTTTTATCATTTTTGTTGTCATTATTTTATTTAAACCCCCCTGAGAAAGTAACAAATATAATTTTCTCCTCATTAAAAATTCCGGAGCCACACCTCTGCACATAATACTTTTTAAATCCAAAAGAATTAATAAAAAATAAAAATAATTTTTTTTCTTTAGATGAGGTGTGCAATAGGTTTTTATTACCTATTAGGTACTAGGTAGGTTGATTAGTACTTAAGTGCCTGCACGGGTATCGACAATAGTTAACTATTGTTGTTAACTATAATTAACCTCCAAACAGAATGTATAGAACACTTTAAAAATGTTGAACAAATTATCTATTTTAAAGTTGAGAAATTTATTTTTTAAATACAAACTTTTTTTATATGTTTTAATATTGTAAACCAATATTTCAAAGCTACATATTTATTATTTATTTTTATAACGCCGGTAAGGTTCAAATATACCTTAATTCTTAGTTGTTTTATTAATAGGACACGCGGACATATATGCAAAACTAAATTGTATTACAATAATATAGTACAGTATACGATTACAGTAAAAATATTAGACAATCTTAATAAATACATCAGTTAATCAATAAAATTAGAATATCGAAAACTTTTATTGGGACATTGAGGTCTGAAGAATATCACCACCAATATTATTTATATTATAAATTATCAGGAAATAGTAAATAATAGTATACCAGCATGATTATTTACTTGTGTTTTTATATTTTGTATGATTTTGTAATAGACTATCTCGAAATGTAACTACCAATTTCTCTTGTTTTGTTATAGTTTCTATTTAACAGAGAAAATGTAATGTATAAACGGCAAGCTCATTTTATTTACCATTTATTATGAAATAATTTACTTACGTACATTTCGCATCATTTTGGTTAAAAGTGTTAATAACACCTTTTACTTCATCGAAATATTTCCTTTAATATATTGCTGCCATGCAACTCAATGAGTTAATATTGGTTCTGGGGTTGGTTCTTTTATCAAATACATGTCCCTAGTTACATTTTAAATAAATATTGTAGAATATGCAATTTTTATGCGATTATCTATAAATATGCAATAAATATGCATTTTTATTCTAATTGAACTATTAGTAATGACTAGTTACTAGTATAAAATGTATAGCAATAATAAATAAATTATTGCATCTGTGCGATGATTAAAAAAAAATTGATGTTTTAGTACCTAATGTATTATAAATCGGACATCTATCTATTGAGTAAATTGAATATTTTGCGTGTCGTACTGGTTCTAGTTATTCATTAAAATTTTTGGGTGAGCATCGTATTAATGGTAAAATAATATTATTTTATTATTACATCACATTAGAGGTGGTAAATAAATAACCCAACGTGATAACGCATAAATTAATAAGTTGTTTGTTACATTATATTCTATAATATGTACTTTATTTGATTCTTTTTAATCATATTTTTACCGCAGTTTAATTAATTAATTACTGTAATATATAATTGTTATATTTCGAAGTATTTTTATTTTAAAAATATTACGCTCCACGTGTTATTAAAGTGTGTGTAGCATGTTAAATAGGAACTTGCCTTCCGGGTTTTTAATATATATTTATTTTCAACGTTGAACGCACCTGTTGCTGCGGTTTATGGCTGAATTCATTTCTTGTGAATGTTCAATGTTTATTTGCTAAATTTAAACATTTTCAAAATTGCCTAGTCGTCCAAATTACTATTTTATGCGTCCTTGTAGTACAACTTTATGATTTACTTATTTTATAAATTTATTTGTAGATAATGTTCGTTATCAGAACAAATAGATAATAACATTTTATTATACAAACGAGCTATATTTATATTCTTACTAGTTATTAAAACACAGTTTTTGTTTTATATTAATTGTTCAAGTGGTATTTATATATGGTATAAAAATACGTGTGGAAAAAAATCTTTTATTGGTTTGCGATTCATTTATGATAATATTTTAAAACTATTGTACAAGATACCGTTGCAAGGACAACACTATAAACATTATTAACGTCATAAATGTTGCCAATATTATGGAAAGAGGAAAAAATCTCGCCTCAACCTTGGTCTCATTTCCATATTATTGTTATGCATTTTGTGCACCAAGTTCACTATAGTACAACTGCAGTAAATAAAAACAAATTACTTACCGTTGTTATTATTATGTAAATTATTCTTATTATACATAATCATGTATAAATATTATTTTATTTTGTTTGTTATAGATGGGTGTGCGATGACTTCCCTGACATGAAAATTCCTCTGGAAAATAACATATTGTGCGACTACGACACAAAATCGTAAGTTCTTGTTACATTTAAGACCATTACCTAAATCGAATCTTAAATTTATGTGTATTTTGTTATGTAGATATGACAGCATGAAGTCATTATGCGACAAATTCAACAAAGCTATTGACAGCATGGTGCAAATGGTAAATAGAAAATTTAAGAAAAAAATCGATTTATTTCCCCCCGTTAAATTCTATTTAAAGGGTTGTATTTTAATGGGTGCCTTTTGTTGGGGTGACAAAAAAAATAGGGCGTTCGTCCAAAATGTTTAAGTGACCTTCAGACCTTATCCTCTCTACACTATCCTCTGTACAACGAATACTAGAGATCCACAATAATATCACGCAATTTTTGCAGTGTTGCCACGTTAAAAGTTATAAAACTACGAAGTTGTTTTCAGCTGTTGTTTTATGTAATGTAACAGATGTATTTTCTAATTCTTTAGCCTTTAGGTTGAACAATTATTATTGTAATTACTTAGTTTTTTGATAATTATGTAATTCAACTGTCTATAAAACATGATGTGATATTTAGTATAATATTAATAAATAAAATAGATCATGATTCATGATAGTGAACAACAGCGCTGCAGCTGTCCCTTTCTTATCCATCTCTGAGGTACCCTGCATTTCCCTTAAGTTATGATATTTACAACCTGCGTATTTGGCAGACAGAACATCACCTGCCCTTAGCCAGATGTATGGTTACACTATAATACTGTATAGTATTTATATATTCCCTTGTTATATTCAATATAATGTATTTGAAATTTATTTAAAATACAGGTAGTCTTTAAATTTCCTATTTTATTTAATTATATTTTTGAATCCTTCAATTACAACTACAATTATTTTTTAGTTACAGGTTTCAGAAAATCTATTTATAACTTATAAATATCATATTATATAATTGTAATTATTTATATCTAACTTATAAATAGCATCAGTTAAAAAATTAGACACTGCAATTTAATCAAATTTTTATTTTATTTAAAAATCATTCATTATTTACCTATGAAAAATATAAAATAAATTTTAATATTTTCAGAATAAAGGAACTTCATTACAAAAATTTAGTAAGAAAGCATCTAGAGGCCTTCTTCGTCATATTATACAACAGGTATACAATGTTTCTGTCACTGATCCTGACAAACTGAATCAATATGAACCATTTTCACCTGAAGTATGTTACTTATTAAACTATAGTTCACTTTAATTCTTAAATAAAATTATTAATGTTCTTATTTTTACCTTTAGGTGTATGGAGAAACATCATTTGATCTCATTTGCCAAATGATTGATCTAATAAACATCACAGAAGATGATATATTTATTGATCTTGGATCTGGTGTAGGTCAAATAGTTTTACAAATGGCTGCCGCGACTCAATGTAAAATTTGTTGGGGTGTTGAAAAAGCTGATGTACCTTCATCATACTCAGAAGTAATAATCTTTTAAGTAACTAGTTAATTGTTTTTAAGTGAATACATTTTTATTTTTTTGTTTAGTATATGCATTCAAATTTTCAAAAATGGATGTCTTGGTATGGTAAACAATATGGCCAATATCAACTTTTAAAAGGAGATTTCTTGAATGAAGAACATAGAGAAAAAATTACTAATGCCACTATTGTATTTGTGAATAATTATGCATTTGGACCTCAGGTAGACCATATGTTGAAGCAAAGATTTGCTGAACTTAAAGATGGCGCCAGAATTGTTTCTTCAAGATCATTTTGTCCACTAAATTTTCGAATGTCTGAGCGTAATTTAAGTGGTTAGTATTGTTTTAATACCTTTTTATTTATACTTTGATAATAAACTTATACATTATTGTTATTTTATTAGATATTGGGACTATTATGCATGTGTCAGCTATGGAACCAATTACTGGTTCCGTTTCATGGACTTGTAACCCTGTTAAGTATTATCTACATGTTATTGATCGAACCAAGGTAAAAATTATTTTGAACTATAATTGGTTAATTCGATTTATATGATGGTGAAAGATACTAATAAGCTTATTTTTCAGCTCTAAAATTCTTCAAATGCTTATGGCTTTATCTTAACTTATCCTGCTCTAATATGACAAACTTAGTTATTCAAACTATTTATTAACTCTTATTAACATATTGCCTTTGTAAGTGATTCCCTTTTTCAAAGGAGTATGCACTCACTTATAAATATAATTTATATGCTTTTTATCAACTACACCATATCCTAGGTAAAATTAATCTTCATAAATTATAATATTCAGAAAACTAAGTCTATTAAATTTTAATACATTCTTAGTGTATATTTTAAAGTTTTAGTTTAAATTTGTATGGTTGATCAATTTATTGCTAAAGTTCTGATTTTTATGTCTGCATATTTTTTACCTGTTTGCCAAATATAGTTCACAAAGTTAAAATTACAAATTTGCAAACTTTTCACATATAATTTTATTTTTTAAATATTGCATATATTCTCATTTTATTATTTTAATTTTTTTTTTTTATTATTATTTTAAGAGCTTTTGCGGTGAAGCATTGCAGCTCAACAATTTCTATAAGTAAACTTATAAATATAGACAGTAATACGAAACACTAATATTTAAAATTATATGACAATAGATGATAAATTATGATAAGATATTTTAATGAGATATACAATTAGAACAGTTTAAGTACGCTATCAGTAGGTATATATAGCGGAAGATCAATAAATAATGAAATTATATAATAAAACTATTTTGACTTCATACACAATAACATACAGTTTTATAACTGTTTAAACTGGTTGAGTTTACTATGTAATTTTATTGTTTTTTTTTTTTTAAAATAACCTGACTTGAATACAATTGCATAAATGCTATAAGTTGAATTAGTATAGAACAAAAAGAGTCTAGCTGGATTATACATTCATCTTCTTTCATTACATTTTAAAAATTATATTATTTAATTATATTAAACTCTGCCAATATTAGAAATGTATAGTTTTTGAGCATTGAAAATAATCAAAAAAATGTCTTACTATTAAGGTGGTTAAATGATGAGAGTGATTCAATATTTTATATAATTTAACAATTGTAAAATGTACCAAAACTTCTTTTTATTTGAAATGCTATTTTTATTTAATTTATTTTTTTTATACATAATTTGGTGAAGGTTCAATATTCTTTTTGGTAATCCTATAAAAATGTATTTTCTGTTTTTGCTTTCTAATGTTTATTTTTTTTTTCCTCATATACTTAATTATATGCATAAGTAAATATTTTTTTATTTTAATATTGTCTACAGCTCGAGCGGTATTTTACTCAAAATAAGTCTTCTGTTCCAAAATCAAGGGTAATTAGAGAAATATTATTGAGTGAAGTAAATGTTTTTATTCTATCATTAATAAAACATTTATTTTACTCTTTTTTTTCCTGCAATCTGCAATTATTGTCCAGCGCATGAACATGATTCATCTAAGAGACAAGCAGTTGTTTTTTTTTTTATTTTTCTAATATACTCAATTTTAGGTGAATGGAGAAAAACCAAAACCAATAACACCAACTAATGTTATTAATAGTTCATCTGATGATACAGACTCATTGTTGAGCACTTTAAATGGTGATAGTGTTGATGGGAATGTTACAACTCAAAGTTTAGTCACTGATAAAACTAAATCAAGTAGCAATGGACAGCGTGCATGGTCAGATCTAGGTGGGCAAAATAGTGAGGAAGAAAATGAAAACAATACAGGTAGTTTTATATTAATCGAAAGTCATTTATTTATTTATTTATATGAATTATTATTTGTAGACAACCATAGTCGAACTACACGAAAAGTGATGAAACGTAATACACCACGTCGCAGTCGAAGTTTTAAAATCAATCCAACTGTATTTCATAACAGATCTCATTCTGAGACAACTGCCACTGATAAAAAGACATTGGATAAAATTACCAAAGGAAAAAGAGTTGTTTCCACTGCTCGGAAACCAAAATCTAAACGAAAAGCACCTAAACGTAATGTTAAAATATCAGCATCCCTGAATTTGTTACATAGTGAAACAGTATTAAGTACTACACCAGAGGTATCAATGAGTATAAAAGAACCTCCAAAAGGTTGTGTTGATCATACTTTGACTTCAATTACGGGAGTTGGCGCTGGTTATGCAGCTACTCATACTGAACTTCCTCCACCAACTGGAGATATACCATATTCGTTACAATTACTTCTAGATGATTATAAAGAAGGGTTCATGAATATGATAAATATGTTTAAAAATCAGAAATTTCGTGAAGATGTTGAAGCTCAAATTAAAACTGAAAAGGTAAAATAAATAATTATTAATTGTTTTTATTTTTTTCAAAAAAAAAAAAGTAAATGGTTAATTATTATTATTTCAGGAAAAAAAACAAAATTTAAACATGAAAATTAATCAAATCAAAAAACAAGTTGACCATTTAATTACGGACAGCTGTTGTCTTTTAAAAACTAGAATGAAAGAACTTGATATTTATCCTACTAATACCACAGGAGATGTTTTGACAGCAGCTAAAGTAATTGTATTGCGACATAAAGATTTACAAGCTAAAGTAGCAAAAGTGAAAAATGAAGTAAGTTCCACTTTCTATTTGCTCATTTTATTAAAAATTTTCTAGTGTAAATAAATTATTCTTAATGTGTTCTATAGACTAATTTATTGGATAATCAATATTGGGACTTATACTATAAGAGAGCTACTGAAGTTGATGCTGTTGGTACTTCAAGTCATTTGTTAGAAAATCAAAATGATAATTCAGCCGAACAAGAAGTAAACACTCAACATTTGTTAATGTCTGAACTCGTAGTAAATCGTAAAAGAAAACATACCCTATCTACAAATATTGAATCAGTCAAAAATGAAATTGACACCTTGGAAAAATATAATACATCAAATAAATTTAATAATGGCTTAGCAAATCAAATGTGCAATAGCAAAAAATCAAGAATACGCTCTCAAGACTGGCCAGATGTACCAGATATAGCAAGAATTGATGAAAAGAATCCAGAAATTCTTGCTCAAAAAATATTGGAAACTGGTAGACAAATAGAAGCTAGAAAAATAATTGAAAATGGTAGGCAAGTTGAATTAACAACACGATATCAGCGCTCAAATAAAATCTATAATAGAACTTCATCGGATACCTCTCTTAAAGTGCCTTTCTACGATGAACATGTTAAAGATCTCATTACTAATGCTTTAAATGAACCTTCATCTAAAGGACCTGATTATACTGTTGTATCACCTGCTAAAGTTGCTTTACGTAGGCATTTATCACAGGTAAAATTATAATAATATAATTCTTTATTAGTTTTAATTTTATCAGTAACTAATCTGTTTGGCATATATATATATATTTTTTTTTTTTTTAGGAAAAAATTTCTCCGAATCCTTTGATCCAACAGCAACAAAATGTCATAACAAGAACAATTGGTGATGTGTTAAATAATGAAATTGAAAGATGTTTGGAAATGGATAGACATAATCGTACATTGGAGATTAGCAATCAGTCTATAATTAATGCTGTTGTGCCACTCGCCATGCCTAATAAAACCAAAGATACTGTCCAAGCTATTAACCAGTCATTACCTTCAGAAAAACGTTCATTTATGTATATACCATTACCAAAAGCAGAACTCAAACCATATCAAGAGTCATTATTTAATGATGATACTCCTCCTCCACATTTAACTACTCTTAAAGAAGAACCTGTTGAAGGGTAAATATCATATACAGATCCAAAATACTAAAAATTACTTTAAAATGTATTACAATTTATTTGAGCTGTCTCCAAAATAGAGATTATTAGTGTATATAAATATTGTCTGTGTATACATAACATTTTAAACCCGTTTTTGGCAACCTTTTAAACCATGCAAGCCATATTTTTTTTAAATTTTTTATCAAGAGCCGTATTTATAAAAGAAAAATGTTAGGTACATATTATTATGATATAATACCAATAATTTTATTCCTATTATATTAAGTTATTTTACATGGAAATATAAATATGAAAAAATATAAATTTTACAGAAAAAAATGTTATTAAAAAATATACATATATATGTATATAAAATTTAGTTACTAGTGTGATTTTTGAGGTTGAATTTATCGTAGATTACTATTTATATTACGTTCTCCTTCTTACCTTATCTCACTCTAATAGTCATGATTCAATTTTATTTATTACAATTAAAGATATAACATTAAAATTTTAAACACCATGAAATATATTTGAAGGGTTGCAGAAAAAAGTTCTGAGGGCCACGTGTTGCCGGTACCTGTTTTAAACAAATATTTACATGTTAAATTAATTCATTTTTAATTAATAGGTCCTAGTAGAGTATAATTAATATTTAAATCCTACCTGTCCATAATTTCTACTGTTTACAAATATCCTGATTCCATATAGTATTGGTTATTGGTTTCTAATCCAGTCCATACATTTTTTATGTAGTAATAAATATTAGTTAAAGTTATTGTAGTTTTAAGATTTCTAATCATAAGATATTTTATAGATTGGCTGCATCACTACATGATAGGCTATTGGATAATGATGGAGACGATAGCAATGGTGATGAAGGCTTGTCATTTAAAGAAGAAAAGACTGAATCCGATACTCAATCGCCACACAGAACACTCAAACGCAGTTCTGAATCACCCGGCCCAATGAATACCAAAAAAATGACGCCTATGTCTGACAGACTACCCTCAGAAGAAGGTATTTGGATTTATAGTTGGTCCAAACTTATGTTTTAGATTTTGGTTTTGGCGTGTTATTTGAATTCGTTTTCACATTCAACTTCCATATAGATTTTATTTTATCTTTTTCTCAATCATCTGATTGTTTTAATGTCGTATTTAGCTTGGCTTAACCTAAACTTCAATATTTCACAGGCGTAATGTTAGTAATCTTATAAATTGTATTTGATTGAATATTTTTATAATATTAAACTTCTTTCTGGTGGTGGCCATGTACATTAAAAATTAAATTTTTACCAACCTGTTCCTTAACACAAAATATTTTATTTTATTCACTATGCTACCGTTGTTGTTATTAATAGCGTTATTTACAAGATGAACTTTTGAAGTATAATTATAATTAAATTGTTTTTCTTGACTTAAAGGATATTCAAACATATATTTATTTAATTTTAATTGCTTTAAATATGTATGTTATATTATGTAATATATTATTATTATTGTAAATACTATTAGTTCATTTATATTGTTTTCATTCATACAATGATTGTAATTAAAATATTTTTTGAATTTATGTATTATACTTCTATTTTCAACTATCAATTTAGAGGAAAATTTCAGCTTAAGAATTTTAATTAAAAAATTATATAAAGGAGTAATTTATTTACACTCATTGCATGTTTTGCTGGTTTTTTGTTGCTTGTCACGCTTATTAATTTCTATTTTAGGATTTAATACTCGTACTCTAAAGTATGTCGCCAGAAGTATTATTTAGCTGTATAAATAGAAACCTTAGCTGGCCTATTGGAATTGGAATACATAGTTAAATATTAAGGTGAGTGCACTGCATTGCGTTGTACAATACACTATTAATTTTTATATATTTTGGCATGTTTCTTTGATATTTAAAATGAATTATATATACTTATATAAAACCATATTATTTTTTAGTTTGGCGCATGGTATAGAATTCTAATTGAATTTAAATTATATATATATTTTAAATAAATATTTTATTGTGATAGTTGGTTTTATACATTTAAAAGTTTATCTGTCATGAATTAAAATATTGTTAATTCTTTGTAAAATATTTTTGTAAGGTACATTTTTATGAAATTTAAATTTTATTATAACATAATTATTAATTACATTTGGTTTTAATTTGATTCTCAATGCCAACTGAACAATAATTCATAAATGATTTAGAAGTAATTACATTTTTTTTTTTTTTTTTAATTGGTGGTTGGTTGTATTTACTTAAATCAAAGAATGCTTTATTCTGTGCAAATATAGAATGTTGTGTAAGAAACATTAATCATTCATACTTATAGTGATTAAACTTGAGTTCTATTGAAAACTAAACTTGGTGAATTCAGTATAAATTTAAAATTAATTCTTTATTTGTATATTGTTTATACGAGTATACATTCAATGTCTCTTAATTCTGTATTTTATATTAAACAAATTATCTTCTTTTTTAATAAATTATAGCTGTGTTCTAGTTGCTTTTGCACAGTCCTATAACTATGTATCAAGGTTTTTTGGAAAAATTTAGTTTATTTGCATGTCTCTGGCCATAATATTTCTAAATCTATAAGAAATATATTCTATTTAATTTTGTAAATTACGTTATGCATACTGTATTTAACACTATTAATTTATGTTAAAAAAAAAAAAAATTATATTTGCCTAAAAAATTCATTAGTTAAATTATTTTAGTTATAATAATATGACTGTTGGTTATAACCACAGTTTTTAGGCTGTATGTTTACTGTATTTAACACTATATTCATTTTTAAAAAAGAAAACTATTATATTTGTCTGAAGAAACCAATAATAGATTTGTTTTAATCAAAATAACTGTTGGTTATAATACATGGACTATATATTAACTAAATGTATATATTTCAGATGAAAAATGGAATGATCGTATTCGTGAAAGATTTGATAGCTTGGTGACTTTTGCATCTTTAGAATTAGATAAACGGCGGCGTAATAGTTCAGATGCAGCTGCTGCCAATACTAGTCCAGACAGTGGTATTGGTCATGGTGATCCACCACCTGCCTTACAACCACCACCATCACCGTCCCCTCCATTTTCACCTGCTCCATTGGACGGACCTTACAGCCCAGTACCTGCTCCTACTGTCACTGCCCCAAACATACCTTTAAGATATCAACGTCACACAAATCATAAAAAAAAATCTTTTCGTGATAAATATCGCTCTACTGGCCCTAAAGCCAAAACTTGGGCTGCTAAATGGATGGACGATGAAATTCAAAGCACAAACAATTTTTTTTAATGTGAGTATGGGTTTAATTCTCCCTACACCATTTTTAGTTTAAATTTAAATGTTTATATTTGTTATAACGACTTCACATTTAACAATGGACAGTTTATTATCAATCTTTTACATTTTTTATTCAGTATTTCAAAAATAAAACGCCGAATTAAAATAATTAATATTATTCTGAAATACTATTTTACGTTGTTCATTATAAAAATATAATTCACTCAATTTTATTTATAATAATTAATTATAATCAATAATTTAGTTTTTTTAATACAGGTTCCTTGTTATTGTATTTTCTAAACAGTACACGTTTTTACTTAAAAATAACTAAAATTGTAATTATAATATCGTTAATATTATACATTTGATGAGATTGTTTTTTAAGCAATATTATTAACTGCCTTAATTTGATTTGTTTACCAATTGTTTGATTATTATTAGTATTTATTATTATTATTATTATTATTATTCCTTTTTTTTATGTTATATCCTGTTCACTGATTTTAGAATAATAATTAATCAAATGAATAATCTATTCAATAAATACCCTGAATAGGAAATAAGTACTTAACATTGTAAATAATTTACTTTTGTAAAGTTAGTAAAATAATAATTAGGCATCCTCAAATACCATAGAAATAATGTGTTCTTAATTGTTTATTTTTTTAATACTATTGTTATTAGTATATATATTTTTTTTAACTTATTATGTTAGTGTAAATCTCATGTCTCATTTACAGCTTTTCAATTTCTGTTCCCGTGTAGCTCATCACTGCCTTCATATCAAGGCCCCCATTATTATAACGTGTATAGTACAATTGATTAATTATAAAAACAAATAACAATTAGATTTTTACATATTTTTTTTTAAATGGGGGAAACTTAGACTTTTTTCAAATATCTTTTTGTAATCAATATTTTCAAACTGCCACTCGTTAAAAGTGTTCAAATTTAAATTGTAATAAATTCTTTTTTCTTTTTTGTATTGCAATTTGCAGCATTTTTTTGTTCCTAAGTTATTATATGGTTCGCCATTTTTGTACAGAATATTGTAGTAAACTTTTCAACCGATGTTATTTATTTCTTTTTATAATATTATTAAGGCAATTGTGCTCTAAGTACAAAATTATGTTATGTACTACTACAACATTGTAAATATATGTTGAATATATTGTTTTGATGGTACCTAGTTTTGTTATTTTTTTTAACAGTATTATTTAAAGTGTCCAATGCATATGTGTCATATTCATATGTGTATATTTTGTATAGCTTAAGGTCGTAAGTACAAAAATTATATGATAGAAATTAATAAATAAACTATTCACATAATATTTGTAAGAATACTTCAGAACTGATTCGCTAGAAATTGTTCTCTGAGGTATTTATCATTATTTTTATTTTATTTTATGGAAATGCTATACATACAAACCTATACATCATTTCATACATATTAGCACTATAGGACTATATAGGATAGCTATTGGGGGGAAATTCTCCTCAAACAAAATTCTTCGTAATATAGGTAATGGGATTAATATATTTATTGTTCCATTCCTTCATATCGATTTTAGTTATTAATTTCCCCAAAAATAATAACTTATTCTAATTTTAGTCCATTAAAATAAATTATCTGTAAAAGTTAAATTTATAATAAAATAAGAATGTAATTGGGACAAATAAGTTAGCGAATAGTTATTTTTTTTTTAGATATATTATAGGTTAGACTGAATTGTTTTTACCTCCTCTCAAAAACTTGTTAACGTATTACATAAGATTATGCAGCTATAACGAAATGTAAAAGTTACTTATGAAATACTTACCTGGTACAAATGTTGGAAAACCAGATTAAATTACTTGTAAGATATAAAGTACTTATCGCAGCAATTTCTGTTTTTTTCAAGATTGGTTGTACATTGGTTCTAAGTTATAAATTACTAATAACAGTACATAGCAAAATAACAATATCATTCACCCAACCCGACTGTTTTAGGATGATTCAACTAATGTAATAACATTTATTCTGTTCATTATTTTAATTTTTTTTTTTTTCGATAAATTATATTATACTACTTTGTTAAAAATGTAATATTCAATTTTTTATTTTCAAAACTCAAATTTTCAAATTTCAAGTTTTTTCTACTGTTAAAAAAAATTCAAAATAGCCAAATAACATGGATTTTTAAAAAAATGTTTATGCTTAAAACTTATATGATAAGGTTTGTCCATTCTTTTATACTATTTTTTCTAAGTTTGTGAAAAAGTTATCATAATTTTATTGTCATAATATTGTTTATCACCATCAATTTAGATAGAACCTTATCTAATCTTGTTAGAATGTACAATGATTTTAATAATTAAATTCAAATTTTTAAAAAGTTTAATGACTAACTTTTTTTATTTTCTTGAAATATTCAATTTATGCACAAATAGCATAATAAACATATGGGAGGAAAGTAATACGTATGCTAATTAGTTACAATTTTTTTTTTTTATTATACGTGTGAGAGCAATCATCTACTTATAACATTTGGGCTTGGATTTTTTTTGACTACCTACGTTAAAAGGTTAGAGAAGTTAGAGATTTTAGACAAGTTAGTGCATCATATTGGAAATAGGAAGTCACAGCACCATTTCTGTTTACGTCATCTGAGTGGATTATCAGTAATGAAGGAGACAACTAGATTTATTATAAAGGGGTTATTGTTGGAGAAGAGACGGTTGTGGAAACATTGTAATGACTGCTTCGTGTGCAGATTTAATTTTAGGTTAGAATGTATAGTAAAGTTTGAGACATAGGGAGGAGGAACATTTATAAGTTTTCTTAGAGCTATATTTTCAATTTGGAAAGGTTTTATTTTGTTAATATTAGATTTTTTGGCATTTCCAATGCCAACAAACCCCCCCCTACCCTATGGATCACACAGTAATTATTTACACTCCCACGCATACATGGCTGTACGGCGTCGTCGACCCAACATGTAGATTGGGTTGCCAATGACTTACTCCTTAATAAATAGCCGGCACCAGCCGCCTTTTTCTAAAAATCCTGTTTACTTAATGGCAATTTTGATTTTATTTCTTACTGTAAAGTAATATTTTCAATTTTCAAATTTGAGTTCCATAGGTAAAAAAAAATTAATTTAAAATAATGGATAGAACAGAAGTTATTGCATTTGTTGCTTCATCCTGAAACACCTTGTATAGGTATCAGGGGCGAACGCAGGAAAAAATTTCGGGGGGGGGAGGCTTTTGAAAAAATGTTTTAGTATTTTTATTTTCTGATTTAAAAAACTTTAAAATTGAACTCATTTTAGATTCTGAACGGAGTGAGGGAATTATTGATTTTACAACGATGTTTTTTTTTTTTTTTTTGTGTGTCTGATGACACCTTTTTTGGCAGTAAAAATGCTTCGATTTGCTTAAACAGCATTTTTTCTGAAAGGAAAGTGAATGTAGATTCGAAACGATAAAAAAATTACGAAAAAACAGGAAATTTTACGCAAAATCACAAATTTTTTCTGTTTATACTTAAGGTTCAAAATTTTAACACTAAGTTGTCCATAAGCTAATCTTCAGAAATATATAAAAAAATTTCTACTGGACTTAAAAGAAAAAATTTTATGACGGTTTGAAATTTAAATTTTTATGAAATTGCATTATAATTCAATTTAAATATAAAATACTATATTATTATATACACATTTTAGACAAACATATTAACTCCGTTCAGAATCATTATTCGTATACAATGATATCTATCATTGCATTCAAATTTAACAAATCCATTGTGTTAATGACCTATCCTATAAACGAGGTGCACTCCACCCCCAACTGTACGGCAAAGCGAGGCCCATCCGTTCTTTTTTTTATCGTTTTATTCGATTTTTTTTAAAAAATATTGAAAAAGTTGGATTTTTGAATTGCCCAAGCACTATCTACATTCGCTTTCCTTTCAGAAAAGTTGTTTGAAAAAATCGAAGCATTCTTACTACCAAAAAAAAAATGTCCTCAGACACAAAAAAAAAAAAACTTACATCATTGTAAAATCAATAGATTCCATCACTCCGTTCAGAATCTAAAACAGCAGTTTAAAATCAATAAATTCATCACTCATTCACTTGTTGAGAATCTAAAATTCATAGCTCATTTAAAAATTTAAATATCGTAATAAATCGATCCACAAAAACAGATAAACAACTCGGGATTTAAACTCGTGAACACATATCAACTATATTGTACGTTTGTATGACGGTGACCACACATGCGTCCTTATAAGAAAATCTTAAATCAGTCAGATATATCATACTTATATATTAGAAAAAAAATCATATACTTTGATGAGGTTTGGTAAGTTTGCACACTATGCCTATGGCTCATATGATATGGGAGACAGGAATTATAGGACCGCCGGCTTTACGGTAATACTGTAGAGTGGCCAACTATTGGTGACGATTTCAATAGATTCTTGGCCTATGCAACCATTGGCCCTACACCTAATCGCAAGTGCATTCTAAAATCAATGGTGTAATGTACGAGCTATTTCGCCCTGATCTATAAAAAGAAGACGCGTGTCTCCTCTTAGGTACACTACAGCCATTATACAGCTAGTATACTGACGCGGTCGAAGTGATTGAAAAGGCAGTGATGGTCGAAAATTCCTATTCGTCATCGAAACCATACCACGGTGGAGAATCACCGACCGCCACTAACGAACCAACCAAGATATTAAGTGGTAAACCTCCGCCACTGCCGACCAACCCACCCTTGCTGCAACTGGTTGCGGCCGCAGAGACGCAGACCATTGAGCACTTCCGGTCGTGTTACTGAAATGATAGATTCAGTCGAAGTCCACTGCCGTGATAAATATTCTTATGGTGCCCTGCTTCGCGAAAACAACGAATATCCGTGAGCAACCGTTGAGTGGACACCTGCACTGGCCATAGACGCCTCAGCATCACCGGAATCCCAAGAGCAACCGTCGTCAATAGCACCCACGTAGGGTACCAAGTAGGGCAATTGCACTGGTTTCACGTGAGTCTCAGGACCTACATACATTTGGGGGTCCATTCTGGTTTCTGGAGTAAACACTATAAATGCATAACTGGATCTTTAAATCGTTGAATGAACCGCTAAGATTTGGCAGTGTCAAGTATGCAATCAAATATAAATATTTAATAACTTAATAAGTAACTATTTTATGTCTCAGGAAGCCGCCCCATGATTTATGATACATTATTATGTTAATGTGTTATGTAACTACCGACTGACTTTTGGGCCTGAGTATTTTAAATTTAATACAATATACTATTATTTAATTGTCTATTTTAGAGAGCATAATATAGTATTAATAATATTATTATGAAACCTGTATATTTATAATTCATAAATCGTATTTTTAAAAATATGTCTCACATTACCAATAGGATAAGTGTTGCTACACAAAGAAGTTTTTCAAAGTTGAAAATAATAAAGAATCGTCATAGGTCAACCATGACCATGGGCGCAACTAGAGGGGGGGTTGTAATATGTAACATGTTTATCCCAATCTTTATAAGTTGTTACAAGAATTCCCATAAGCTCAGCAACTTGCGAACGATCATTTTCTTCTATAAGGCGTATCAAAAATTGGTTACGAACCAGTATGCTACAAGACCGTTTCACAAATTTGGCAGTATTGAATATCGAGAGAGATGTTGTTAATTCGTTAAATGATGAAGACATTTTAGAAGTGTATTGGACTAAAGACAGAAATTTTTTATTAAAATTATTGAGTTGAATTTGTGTATATGTATCATTAATGTGTATTATGGGGGAATCGGGGGTGTGGGAGAGTAGCCCCCGCGGGTCTGTGTGATCTTGATATTTTTAGCCCCCCAAAATAAAAGCTCTAGTTGCGCCTATAACCATGACCAATATGAGGTTGGAAGGTCGTATGACAATATCATGTGAAAATGATATGGAAATAAATTATGAAGAATTAATAGATATATTTTGTAAAACAAGCCAACTTTAAACTTAATTAAGTTGACCAATACTTTTCTAGTAGGTATATACTTACTGGGTAATTAATTTTTTTTTACATATATTATGTTTATTATTTCGTATATAGGTGACAATTTGTATATAACTATAAAAATATTTGTGAATATTTGTTGATTTTTGTTCATTAAGTTTTAAAAGCTATGCAATGAAAAAAAAAAGTTATAATCAAACACAGGACAAGTTTTATAGTTAACAAAAACATTTCAAACTTATTATTTACATTTTTTTCTATTTATTTATGTATTATAGAAGAAAAAATAAGGAATATTTTACATATACAATACCTGGCTATATACCTGCATCTGCTAAAGAATTAAAATCTGATGTATATCTGTAGTCTTCTCTAAAATAAAATGTATAAAACTATAAAAGATTTAGAATCTTAAGTGTGGAGGACATATCACTAAATTATGTTTGAAATACAGCGCTTACTAGCTGCGTGCAGTATAATACCAATGTATTACACTATACACTTCGTTTTGAATATCATCTTATTTACATAATATGAGAGATCAGTAGCGCGGTTATGTCTTATTTTCCATTTGGCATTCGGTATGTATCCTTTGATGTGTTTGTACTTACATTGCGTGGCTCTGTCTGCAGTTGTTGCATTTCAACGTTTTTGGAATGCAGACGAACTTTGTCGCAACCTGAACTCCCAATATGTTTGGAGCCAACATGTGGACAGTATTATTACGAATGTAAGTACCTATATTAGTAAATTATCTTTTTTTACTTGACTACTGCGAAAATCTTATAATATTATTTGTATAAAAAACTAACATATAGATATTCATAATGGAAATATTGCAGTATATACATGTATTACGTAGGTACACAATTACATATTTACACATATTCAAAACTTCAATAAATAATTTTGTTGTATAAGTACATATTATTATAAATATTTAAAAATCTTAAAGACGCAGTTAAAATGAAGAATCAAAGTATAGGTGTCCAATTTGACGGATATATATTTATGCATATATTGAAAAAAACAAACTCATAGGATTTATAATTAACTACATGTTATATGTTATATGTTTAGAAGTTTAAAAGAACACATAATGGCAATATTTAAAAAAAGTACACGGTCAAGGCAGCTGACTGCTAACCTCTTAAGTTAAACTCTAAATCTCAATGTGACTACAATGTGTCATGAGATTACTTTTGTAAAATAAATACAATTAGGTATTAAAATTATTTAATGTTATCAAGATAACAGTAATTGGCATTTTCTACAAGTCACACCTCTACTATTGTCTAAATTTAAACTGTGAGAGATTACAGTTTAACTACCTATACATAGATACCTAAAGAATAGATTGCTTATTTTTTAAAAATAATTTTTTATAGGTTTTTGCCGAAGCAACTATATGAAATTTTTGTTATTAATAATATGTTATATAGTCAGATTTTATTTTTTTTGAAAATATTGTAGCTTATAGTAAGCTGTAAATATAATGTCTTCAAATTATACATTTCATTTAATTTAATTTTACTTCATTTTGACAAAGATTATCATATTTATCAAATAAATTTTATTCTACGATCCTTTATTCTGAGTTATAATACTATATAAAAAAAATAATAGAATAGTATTTTTATTCAATGCTATGTAAAATTGGACTTTGGTGGCATTCATTAGGTAACTTAAGCCTTAGGTTCTAAGGGATAGGTACATGAAAGTAGATCCTTAAAATTTAAATTAGGTACACATATTAAATTGGACTAATTGAAGTATATTTGTATTTCATTGCTTGGTGCCTTCAGCCTTGTTGTTAAACGTAATTGTTGGTACTAATTTGTATGTTAGTAAGTAAAGTATCAAAATACTGCATTGGTTCATCCATCATCCATCATCGGATTTTAACTTTTATTGTTTTAATAATTTCTTTAAAAACAATAACGATCAAATACTTGTATGAATAATTATACATAACAATCATCTTTTTTGTGATATGATAATAAAACTGATATAATATTATAAGCCAAATCAATAACCATCTATCATATATTCATATTTATTAATTATTATACAATTTAGTTAATTATACAAGTTACAACCGTTACTATAACCGGTATCTTTTATACTCTACAATACTCTACATTCTACATTCATGTTTACAATTTATAGAATCTAAATTTTAGTTCATTACGTATATTATACTCGTTTAGTCCGTATAGGTTGCTTTTACATATTTATTTATAATCTATTATATTATTGAAAAAAATTGGTGTGTTATCAGTTGGCCTCCAACTTCAAAGTATTGTGGAAAAAATTACGCCTTATTGACGTGTTATTATATTATTATATATGTCCATATAATACGCCATGCCAATGTGTCATATTTTTTCCTACACCGATATCTTTGCTATGCCGTCGTCAGTGTTCGCGTGTATCAATATTTTTAGTGGCATACGTCTTATAGATGATTATGTTAATTTATACACGCAAATCGTCATGATTCCGAGGTGGTCCTCGCACTGCCACTTTCCGTACATATTATATCTTACATTCATATCTGTCATGAATTTAACACAGAAAATATCAACATTTCAAATTATCACTAGAATTGTCTCGATTTAAATTTTAAATTTATGATCGCATTACGTAACGGCGTACAGCAATTTAAGATTTTTTTTTTATATGAAATCAAGTAGGTACCTAATGATATTTTTAGTCAGTCAAAGCGTTACACAATATTAAAATTTAAAACTGCCGGTACAAAATAATAAATATACGTACATAATAATGTCTGGAATAAGACCCTGCAGTAACAATAGGTAATATAATAATATTATATTGATTTAATATCCATGTAATGTTAAGATGGAGACTGGAAATCAAGATAAAATGTACTCTAGATAACAGTGTCACATACTGTATTATTATTTATTATTCATCATTCTAATGGCGATATCATTTTTATTTTTTTCAGACAAATTCCACTTGCATTGAATCGGATGATTGGAGGTCAAACAGAGGTATACATACCTAGTTGAATAATTTTAGATTCTGAACGGAGTGATGTATCTATTGATTATGCATTGATTTTTTTTTTCATCATTTTTTTATTTTTGTGTTTGACGACACGTTTTGGAAAGGTAAAAATACTTCAATGTCCTTATACAGCAACTTTACTGAAAGGAAAGTGAATCTAGTTGGTACTTTGGCAAGTTCAAAGTTTAAAATTTTCATCATTTTTCAAAGTAAAAAAAAAAACAAAAAAAAATTAAGGAAAAATGGACATTTTTACGCCAAACCACTTTTTGAAATTTTTTTTTTTTTGCTCCAACTCAAAAACGAAAAATTACAAATACTTGAAATTTTCATCAAATGTTAATATTAGCGTAATTCATACATGGCAAAATTGAAGTATTTTGATTTCTTTTGAGCTATTTTTAGACAGTTGAAAGTATTTATTTTAGAAATATCGATAAAAAAATTTGACACCAAAAACTCTTAAAAATGTAATACAAGGTTTTTTATAAATTGTACTAATCATCATTAAAAAGATCGAAGATCGTTTGTCGCAATTTTTTTATTTGCTCCTTAAATTCAAATTTTTATGAAATGTCCAAATCACGATAATTTGCAAATTATTTTGTAGTTGAAAAAACCAAGTTTTTTGTAATTTTACCTTAGGTTCAAAATTTTAACACAAGGTGATCCATAAGTTCATTTTCAAATATCTATAAAATATTTCTACTACATATATACTTTGAAAAAAATAATTTATGAACGTCTGAAATTTAAAGTTTTACGAAATTGCATAAAATAATGATTTATCCTCAAAAGATTTTAAATGTTTGTTATAATTCAAAAAGTATAAGTCACAGAAACTTAAAATTTTCACCAGTTGTTAAGATAGGCAATTTCTTTATGTCATATTTTTTTCAAAATATTATATTGATTTTTAAGCTATTTATAGGCATTTAAAAAATTCGAATTTTTTACATTTTTTTTTATAATTGGTGATAAAAAAAAATTGACTAATACAAAATACTTGAAAATTTAATAAAATATTCCACACAAGTAGTTTTTATTGTCATTCAAAAATCATCAAAATCCATAGGCACAATATTTTTTTAAAAGCGTTTGAACAGCGAATATTGACATAAAATTACATGTAAAATATAATATAATATATAAAATTCTAGACTGACAAATCATATCGGGGTTTTTTAAAATGCTCTAACTCAAAAACGAAAAACCGCAACAACTTGAAATTTTCACCAAATCTTTATATTGGTGTTCTCTATATATGGTTAAGTTTTCAAAGTGTTTTGACATATTTTGACTTATTTATAGACAGTTTAAATTTTCGATTTTTGTAAGTTTTTTTTTAAATATCTATAAAATTTTTTTGGCTGTCCAAAAACTTTTGAAAATGAATTAAAGGATTAAATATAAGTAATACTAATTGTAACTAAAAAATATCGGAGATGGTTTCACTCAAAATTTTTTTATAAGCCCATAAAGTTCAAATTTGTATAAAATATGTTAAAATCGCGATAATTTGCAAGTTATTTTGTAGTTGAAAATTCATAAAATTTTTTCTGTTTATACTTAAGGTTCAAAATTTTAACACTAGGTTGTCCAGCTAATCTTCAAAAATATATAAAGAAATTTCTACTGGACTTAAAAGAAAAAATGTTATGACTCTCCTAAATTTAAATTTTTACGAAATTGCATTATAATTAAATTTAAATATAAAATACTATATTATTATATACACATTTTAGACAAACATATTAACTCCGTTCAGAATCGTTATTCTTATACAATGATATCTATCATTGCATTCAAATTTAACAAATCCATTGTAATAATGACCTATCCTATAAACGAGGTACACTCCACCCCCAGCTATACAACAAAGCGAGGCCCACTCGTTCTTTTTATAATTGTTGATAAAAAAATTTCGCTGGGACAAAATACTTGAAAATTTAATAAAAAGTTTCACAGAAGTTGTTCTTACTATAATTAAAAAATTATTGAAATACATAGGTACAATTAATTTTATAAACGTTTGAATCCTATCTTATGAACGAGGTCCACTCCACCCCCTACTGTACAACAGAGCGAATTCCCGTCCTGTTCTTTTTTTAATTTATAATTTAAAAACTGTTTTTATACTATACTATATACTATATAATATAGTTTGTAATGTTAATATGGTAATAAATTACATGAATAAATAATCTCTCAACATTAATTATTGTCACTGTAAGAGTATAGGTACCTACATATTATGGCAAATAATTAATAGATAGAAATGATCGAAAAACATTTGGATTTGGTGACAGCGTGTACGCAATAATAATATACAATTTTATCAATTTTTAAAATCTTATAAACGAATTATTAAATAGCATTAGGTTCCTGTGTTGATTTTTTTAATAAAATAGTTACCTACTTTATATACTAAAATTTATATTTAATGAAAATTTAAAATTATTTTGTTCCTATCAAAAAATATCGTGAATAATATATAGCAGCGGTTCTCAAACTTTTTTTTCGCGTACCACTTAAGTATATTCAATCAATCAGTCGCGTACCACCGATGATTAAAAATAGAACGATACAAACTTTACATAGTTAAATACATTTATTTTAAACAAAAATGCAGTAAAATACTACACTATAATTTGTTATATATTTATTAATATAAATTTATTAGTGTTTAAAAATTAAAATATATGAATTAAATAACAAATTTTCAATGAAAACCATGGACTTGTAGATTTGATATTAGCGGTGAAATATCTGGTTCTATGTTACTTAATTTTAAGCGTAAATTTGATTCGAGATTCAGTTTGTTTTAAAACTTGTTTTTTACTTCAATCATTGAAGAGAATCTAGTTTCGCAAAGATAAGTGGTTGTGAACGATAATAAAAATAACAATGCTTTTTTAGACTGCAACGGATATTCGTTTTTAATCTTTATCCAAAAGTCACTCAATTCTAATTTAGTAAATTCCATTTTCAAACTTTCATCCCATGACAATTCTATCAAAAACTCTTTCATTTTATGTTAGGAATATCATCCAAGTACAAAATTAATGGGTTTCTTATCCAAAAAAAAAAAAAAAATCAGAATAATCTTCTTTAAAATATTCTTCAAACATTGTTTTTAGAATTTTACAATGGTGTTTTATGTTTTTCATGAGATCAGCTTCCACCTGAAGTTCGTGCTCGGTCACAAATTGTTCCAAATTAGGAAAAACTGTAGGTTTTTATTCGAAATATTATTACATATAATTTAAATTATGTTTAAATATGCCTTAATTTTATAAATCATTGAAAATATGTTTATATACGATATCTTATTTATTGACGTATTTCCTCTGAAATCTAACCTTTATTATCGGACTATTAAAAAAACAAACACGATATTGTAAAATCATCACCTAATATTTATTTTAATTTTCCGCTCTACCACCATGTGGCCTTCCACGTACCACAGTTTGAGAACCGCTGATATATAGCATTACCTATATCGTATGATACAAAAAAATAATAAATAAAGTATGATTGTAAATAAACAATGCTATCTCTCGACACCGCTCAAAATCTAACCAATGCGAACCAAATACCCATCATGCTGTTAATTAAACCACCGTTATACAGTAATTATTTTTATACGCCAATGTCGCTATCCTATAAATCGAAATACAGAAATATATTATTAGCTACGTCTATTTGTTCATAAAATATTTGTTCCAGGTAACATGTTAGACAATGCACGGCTTTTGTGCCGTGAATTTGATTCACTTACGTACATTTGGGATGATCAAAAAAATGCAACCAATTCCAACGACCAAATTAAAATATTTGTCGAATTCATGTCTTACAATGCATCGCACTCAAACATGCATATCATAGAGAAAGTATGTAACTGACAAATACTTTAAAATAAAATCTTATAATATCTCTATTATCTATCTATATATAATATATATATTAAATACTACAAAAATATATATATATATATACACGACTAACCATCTAACTAGTTCATCATAATCGTCTATTCGGAACCTTTGAAGCTATGAGTATGCAATTTAATCAGTAGTTTCGTTTTATATGATCTAAGGTATCCAGTAAGAAAGAGTTTCCCCCAATTAAATTCCTACGGGGGTTCAATTTCTAACACAAGTGATAACTGCAAATATGGACAAAGCCTGGTTATTCAGTTAGTAATGAATAAGTCAGTATACTCGGTAAATAATTGAGTTTGCGACATTTTATCGTTATAACTCGTTTAGTCCTATGTACAAGAAATAATTTTATTCCTTGACTCATTACAGCCAATGTTATAGAAACAAATAGGTATATACATGGGCGACATGTACAGGGGGACTCTGGGACTGCAGCCTTTCTATGAGATTGATAAAACGGAGCTCAGCCCCCAAGGTTCTCATACAAAAAAATATCAATATTTCCATACAATATTAATTTTATTTTTAACAAATTTTTGTCTTGTGATTTTGCATGATATTAATATTATTAAAAATTAAAATGTTAGAACACACAAAGCAACAAATAATTATATTTTAATAACTATTTGACGAACACTGTAAGAAAAAGAAAAATAAGGAATATGGTATAAGAGGTAAATTAATACATGCGATTTTAAAATAGTGAGCTCCCCATGAAATTTTCAAAACCGGGCGCCTATGGGTATAGGTATGAGCTGTAGATATGTCATAGTGTCATACATATACTTACTGCTTCGCATACCTACTTAGATTGAGCCTAAGTATTAGACGTACAGTTATTAACATTTCATAAAACATATACTAAGTACTTTCACTAATTTAGTAGGTTTTCGTTACATATTAGTATTCATAATCAATGATGGTATTATTAAGTTATTACTTATTTAGGTTGGTCAGGTTAATAAGTATTCACAAACACAAATAGAAAAACGAAACAATAAAGTGACATAATCTTTCATTAAAAATGATTATTTTATTTACTTTATTTATTATTATTTCAATGGATATAAGCCCAATGAAATATACATTACAATATTATACCTATATATAATTATATAATATCGGTACATTGCATATAAGAAACAACAAAACAAAACATACAATTTAAAGTACAAATTAATATATATATATATATATATATATATACATACATACATATTATCATTGATTATAAATACTAGTATTTATACTAGTATACTAGAATACTATTATTTATAATCAATGATCCTATATAAATATAACATAGTAGATTGCAGTAGTACCTACCCACTAAAAGATTAACATAATTCTTTATAGAATGTAGGTATCTGATACGAATAATACAGTATTTGAATTACGAATAAAATATTTAACATTAATTATGTGTTGAATGGTAATCAAAACAAATAAAAGTAGGATTAGACTTAGTGGAACGAGCAGGAATATAGAAACTCAACTTATGCAGAAATGCTGAGTAATCAAATTTGAATTAAGCTATATACAAAATGTACTTACTAAACTAATATTTAGGCTCGTCGATAGTTACAATTTTAAGTTTAAAATTTAAGCTATTAACTGGCGGGTGTGTTTGTGTATCAGGTGAATTCGTCGTCGTACATCCGTTTCGACGATCTAATGCCGAACACTGAATACGTGGCTAGGTTTTGGACGGTGACAAACGGCATCGCAAATCATGCAATGGACACACCATTCCATAAGACACTGGATAGAGCGCGCGACCCAGATCCCGTACACGCGATCCAAATTTCCAGTTTCAAAAATGCGGTAAATACTAATTCTAGAACAACTGGAACGTCGCTTACGTGGGAACAATCAAAAGGTAGGCGGATATGCAGAATACACCTCACAGAGCAGCTATCAATATACATATTTTTCCCCCATTTTCGATAGGACCCGTATAGTTTATTAAATTATTTAAAAACATAATCGGGACACGTTAAATGAACAACAAGTACAAATAATAATATTACTATATTCGTAGTGTTTATAATTCGCGTTATTGTCCATCAATTGAATGATGTAAATTGCAGACAACAATTGCAATTACAAAATCATCTACCATCCAAATAAAACACCAGTGCAAGTTCCAAAAATTATTCACGTGGATGTCGCTAAATCGTATCCGGTCACGTTAACCCCCTTGGCCACGGACACGGTGTACAGGGTGTCGATACGCGCGTGCTACAGGAAAACGTCGCCGCCCATAAACGGTGAAAACGTGGTGTATGTGTTCTCCACACCCTCTTGCCTGGAACGTTTTGATGCGAACTTGTGCCGTGAGTATATACGTATCTAATATATATCTACGTCACACATCGAACGGATGGGTTTTAGACGGTTTTAGTATCTACATTTACAACGGGAGTTTAGTAAGTAACATAATAATTATAGAAACGATAAAATATGAGACAGCAACATTTGGAACACTCGCACTAAAAAAATGTACAGCCAAGTTTGGGCTCCAAATATATTTTTCTGGATACGTCAGCGATATAAATATTTAGACTACAGAGAGAGCCTGGAATCTCGCTGTATCGTATATTATGTATACGTTATACACGAGCGAGGCGATGGGGATGGGTGGCTCTCTCATTTTTTTTGGAAACCTCAAAAAAACCGCTGCCTGGACGAGCGCACGTGATTATTAAAACGGTCGTTTTTCTTGCATAGCTCCCGGGAACCCGTACAACCTGACGGTGAACGAGACGGCAGACCGGGGTGGAGGCAGGTACGATGTGAGGATGAGCTGGAGTAGTCGGAACGCGGGAGGCGTGGGCGTCGATTACTTCGCGGTCAAGTTGGATCAAGCGGAGCAAAAGGTGGCGGGCACGGTGAACGACGCGTACTTCGACAACGTGCCGCTTGGCGACCATTACTTCGCGAGCGTGCAGGCGTTCTCGCGGACGGGCAGCAGCGACGAGACGGTGGTGCGCGAGCCGCGGCGCACCGCCGGATACACGCACGACCCGGCCGGCCGCGGATCCTTTTACCTGTGGACGGTATGCGCCGCGTTCGTACTCTGCTGCACGGCACTCGCGGTCGGTGGCCAGTACGCGTACGGGCGTTGGGTGGCCGAGGCTGGCGCGGCAACGGCCGGTGCGGGTTACGACATGGCCGCGCTCCGGGGCCTGGACGACGTGGACGTGGTGCTGAGGCCCGAGGACGTGATCGTGTCCGACGTGGTGCTCGGCCACGGCAATTTCGGTGAGGTGCGCAAGGCCGTGCTGAAGACGGACGGCGGCGGCGAGTGTCCGGTGGCCGTCAAGTGGCTGCGCGACCATCCCACCGGCCGCGACACGGAACGGTTCGTCCACGAGATACTGCTCATGCAAATGGTCGGCAAGCACGCCAACATCGTGTCCATGATCGGCTGCTGTCTGGACGTGAACAAGCGGTGCATGCTGGTCGTCGAATACTGTCCGCTGGGCGACTTGCAGACGTACCTGAAGAAGGTGAGTATAGCGCGAAATATACGGACAATCGACCGACACAATATTAAGGACATAGGTATACTCAGGATACTCTGCGTATAACAATATTATGTTAAATATGTTATGTTAATATTATGTACAATGCGCATGTACGCAATCATTAGATGGATAATAATTTAGTAACAAATTATAATTTACTTCCAAAATACTATAAATCATACTCTAATAGTATTGTATAGAAAAAAATGCAATTATGCAAATAATCATTAAATGAGAGATTGTGTCGTAAGTCATTGTGAGTTTGTGACCAATACTTCGAAGATACTCTAAACTAGAGTGCCTTTATCAAGGCACTCTACTCTAAACAAGCTTTACCTTCATGAATGCTACACTACATTCAAGCGCTCCTCGCGTTGTTCTTGGTTTTCGGTTGAACGTGTTGGAGCTGCTCTGAGAATATCTGATATCAGCCTCAACGTTGCTTTGTTCTTTCCGGAACTCTTTAATAAGATTCAATAGACTAACATGCCCCACCAATTCATTCCTAAATTGATAATAAGCATGCTTCTGATTCAAAATTCTAGAAAGACCCATATCTACACAAAATACAACATGTATGTATGAACATATAACAAATGAAACACACGCAATTTGTATTGATATTTGTAATGATAATCGTACATTATGTTACATAAAATATAATATTAAAGATTTTATAAAAAAATGTATTGTAAATTGTAATGCAAATTTGTAATGAGTAATGTTGGTGAATTACTTTTATCGGTGGATTGACCCAGATCCAGCAGGGCAGCAGCGTGATCTAGATTTAGCAACATGCAATGGTGGTTATTTAACTGTTTCGAATGTGGGAGAGGGGGTAGCGGATTTCACCACGATGAGATTCAAAAACAACTTTAAAGGATTCAAATTCTATATCAAAATTGTTTTACTGATTTTTCCAAGTAAAATCTTAGGAGTCATAAAATTATATTATATTTTTATTACCCTTCGAACCTTCTGGGAACGTTTGTTATAAATGTGCCCTCAGTCTCTATAGTTACAAAAAAACATCAACCGAATCGGCTCATCACCAACTGGTATTGCTTCGCATAATCTTGACTCTAGTATTTTCTAATGTGTTCCGTAAATATTTTTTCTATGATCCACCTAGTGATCCCTCTATTTACGAACGTCAGTGTCTCATGCTGTGCAAGTTTAATAGTTTCACACTTGTTCATAGATCAGTATAAAATCGTTGTACGCCAACGATTTTAATGTCGATCGAACCGGTCTGCCGATTACCGTAAGTGACAAGGAGGTTAAAATACTGGACACAGGGAACCCGACTATGGCAACAAACGCCGGGTCACCACCGATGGTATTCAATAAATGTTACTTATACCACGACGAAGAAAACGCGTTCTTGACAATTGACGATTTGATACGTTTCGCCAGCCAAGCTGCCAATGGAATGGTATAGGTTTTGTATTTATTATATTTAAGCTAAAAAGTATCTTTACATTGACAACATATCTGAAGTATAATATTATAGTTTTATAATATACCGATATAGCAATTAATAATATGCATAATGATCAAAAAATGCACGATAATGCAATTAAATATCTTATTTTTTGTGCAACTTACCAATTTTCATTGAAACTTGTTTTATAGGTAAACTTCATACCATATAATTTATGCCATATTATATTATACCTGTATAGTACTAGCTAAATAACTCAACTTCGACCATGCGTAATTTTTTCGTGTTAAAATTTAAAAATCCTACTAAGAAATATTATTTTCCACTTTTACATCCTTTTACTTTTTTTAACCCGCTTAGCCGTTTAGGAGTTAACATTTTGGAAAATCCTTTAGTGGGACTCTACTTCATAAAACGAAACTACTGACTGAATGCATACTCCAAAGATTCTGGTTAGGAGTATTTTTTCCATGTTTTACCCCTTTAATGGTTGAACTTTTTTTTACTCACAATATTTCTCGATTAATAATCACTATGGCCGATTTAACGTTATAAATTGTATATAGCAAAATAAAAAATATTTTTCATCAATTTATGCAAAATAATTTAAAAGGGTAATTATTTTCAGTTTAAATCAATACAAATTACTATTAAATTAAAATAAAACAACATGAAATTTATTTTATATTATATACCAAAGACAAGGGCAACAAACCCCTAATGGGTACGTGATTAATATTGTAAATAAGAGAGAGAGAGAGAGAGAGAGAGAGGGAGAGAGCGCAATAGTTATACAAATTTTTTTTATTAGACAGTGATAATATACCTATTTGTGTTCAAATGACATAGGTGTTCCTGGAACAGAACCACATAGTTCATCGAGACTTGGCTGCCAGGAATGTACTGCTAAGCGATTATCACACGATAAAAATTTGTGATTTTGGTCTTAGCCGTGACGTGTACGAACAGAACCACTACCAGAAGTCAAATTGCGGTGACCCGTTACCTATCAAATGGATGGCTCTGGAATCACTCAAGGATCGGGTTTATACGACTCAAAGTGACGTATGGTCGTTTGGTGTACTTCTCTGGGAGATCATGATGTTAGGAGGCAATCCATATCCTACAATAAGTTCGTCAAGGATATACGAAGTACTATGTAGGGGATATCGTTTGCCCAGACCTACTCTGTGCTGTTACAGACTTTATGAGATGATGCTCGAATGCTGGCACTCCAACCCAGCCAACAGACCAAAATTTACTTCGATCAAAAACACAATAGATGGAATAATGGAAAATCAGTACACATAATCTTTAAATTTTCTACCAAGTTATATTATTTTTTTATAATATATTTATATATATATATATATATATATATGTATAAGTATATAATTGTTTTCTTATAACTTTTCTTTTTTTGAAAAATAAAATATATAATAAATTGAGACCTAAGTGAAGTAGCAACAATTAACTAGTTACCTCAGATTTAGGGTCTTTAATGACTAATAAAGATGAAGAAGAAACAATTTGGGTTAGGAATGCATGTTGAGTAGGTGGATGTGGTCGTGCTAGTATGTCAAGCTTGGATGTGGTTTTGTAACATCCTTGAGAAGCAACTGCAGCATAAAGTTTAATAGTGCGGGTTGTTGACACCGGCAAGAAAAATGGCTTTGGGTTTGTTAATCCAATCCAACAAAAATGTTGATTATCTACATTTGATCTAGAAAACAGAAAAAACAGTCATATTATTAAATTTTAATATTTTATGCAATTATTTGAAATTGAAAATTGTAAGCATCCCAATATACAATTATTTACATAAATGTAACAATATTGATAAGTAATTCAAATTACAATAGATTTGAACTCGGTATTTTTTATGCATACGCTATAAGGAATCTACAAATAATACTAACTTTAAATTAGCATTGTCTGTTTCAATTTTGACTTCAACTTCATGTTCAACACCATTTTTAAGTATAATCAGTACAGATACAATACACATTCTATAATATAAAGAAGATAAATTTAAAATTTAAATTGTTTAAACAATTTTATATTTTTACATATTGATTAAATAAATAAAAAAGGATTCAACTTACTTTTTGTCAATGAAGGAATGTATAACAGTACTAGGATGTGAAAAAGCAACATTGAGCAACCTATTCATAGGCGATTCTAACAATCCTATTGTATCATTGAGAAGAGGTGTCCCATCATAAGGATGTATATTCCGATCAGGTCCAAATATTTTTAATCTACTTATGGACTTGACAGTATTTTTTGAAGAATCTAAGCATCCAAATTCGGGCCATGCAACACTTGCATTTAATTTAGTTATTGAAACCCTGTGAATGCCACATATAATTCTCAATTGATTTGAATGATCTTTGATTGCCACCTGAAAATAAACATGAGTAATAAGGTATACAATCAAACAAGACTGTATTTATTAATTAGTTCTAAATATCACATTACCTGCCATAGAATGGCCAAAACAATATCAATACATTTCATAACTTTTGATTGAACTTTGTGTCTATCAAATTTAGGCATTTTAATTTCTTTTGATGATTTTGTCATTGAAACAAATTTCTCACTCATGTCAGATTGCGCAAACTGTTCATTATCAAAATTAATTTTAGAAATACCATTCACATTTGTTCGACAAGCTTGTAAGAATAAATGACATGACTGTTGTTGATCTAAATCTTTTATACTTCCTTGAGGGTATATTTTTCTAGATAGTGTCCATTCTGGACTATATAAAAGTACTTGCTTCAATTTCACATGTTCCACTTCATTTCCCTAAAATTATAATTGATTGAAAAATAACAAGTCATTAAGATATTAAAAAATTTACCTTATATAAGTTATGAACAATAGTTTTAAGATTGAGGGTTTCGCTATTTTGGTTTGCGAGTAAAGCTGAAGCAGAAATCCTTACACAAGGTTTTGCTGTCATAATCCAACTAGCCCTGCATAATCTGTACTCAAGTTTTTTCGTTTCAATTTGAGATTCATAATAAAATAATAAGTCAAGAGTGAATGATTCGGTGTCAGGACTGTTGAAACAAAATTCTACAGTATTTTTTGAATTTGGAACCATTTGAAATGGTAAACTTCGAACTTTTTTGTTCTTACAAGAATGATTGGATTCAGAGAAAAATGAATCTTCAATTGAAGTGCACACAAACATTTTATGCAATGGTATTGCGCCACTATTTTCTAATGTCAATCGTATAACATTCATTTCGCCAATCAATGTATTCACTTGATTTCCAACAAAATCAACCTAAAATCAATAGCAATCTTAGATCAGTATGAAATAATATTATTTTCAATTTAATACTAGCTTTAAATCTCTAAGTTATATTTTAAAAATCATTATATTATAAACTAATTTATGTTATTTTGACTCAAGTTAGTATATTCATATTCAAACATATTTTTAGGAAAAAACTACCAAGCAAAATGGTAAACACTTATATTTTTAAAAATCGCGATTGAATTATAATTATAAATTTTGAATTATTTATAAAGGCACAGAACAAAAAAGTAGAAGTATGAGAATATTTTGAATATTTTAAACACATCAATAAAAAATAACTAATTAGCATCAACAATTGTTGAGTACAACATATGAATTAGTATTTGAATTGTGGTATATAATTGTTTTTAAATGTAAATACTCATAATACAATAGCAAGTGTCAGGTACTTTATTATTTATTCTATTTTGGTAGCTTAGTTTATACATATTATCATTGATTATAACCACTATTATATACATAGTTTTTATAATCAATGATATTACAAATTCTCAGAATTCATAAAACTTTAAAATATGTACAAATAAACTATCAATTTAAAAATAAACTCTTTAAAACACATCTACAAGCTGTTAAAATTCTGATTTTTTCAAGAATTTAAAATTGAATCCTTAGTCAGTTCATTCATTACAGTTACACTTTTATCATTGTAAATTCATATTTATAAACTACCTTCAATAAAGAAGTTGGTGGCTGAATATTGAATTGTATGGAACTTAATGTCTCAAAACACTGCCAACCATTAATCACTTGTTTAACAGTGTCATCACTCATAACAGATGGAATTAATAAGCTAAACTGAACACCAGTTATAGTTAAAATCCCAATACTTCTAGTTTTTAAACCAAGAATAACCTATATGTACAAAAAGAAAATATAAAGTTTATTGACATTAATCATTCATTAATATGTAATACTAATAAATTATTAGTATATATAAATTCTGTACTTGGGTTGTACTAGAAGGTGCTAACAATAATTCATCAAGTACTTGCGGTTCAACCAAAGTTAATCCTTTATCAAAGGTATATGTCAATGATAGGTTTTCAATGCATAATGATATATTCAACGGGTTTGATAATGTCATTTGGACTTGTACCAATTCTATTAATATTTATTATTTAATATTAGTATAATCAATTTTACATATAAAATTACCATTTTAGATAAAATAAATAAAAATTAGTTTTACCATTTTCATACAACACATTTTTTATTGTGTCATTGCTACCATAGAAAGCAAAAGTTGGTTTGAATATTAATGGTGGTACTCCTCGAGCTTCTGTAATTAAATCTTCTTCCATTTTGTACCACCTGGGATCCAATAAATCTTCATCAAAACTATGTTCTTTGGTAACAATACTATCGGAATTTAATAATATTTTGATTTTTTTCTGATCTATGAGAGGTAGGGCTAAATCGATGATAGAAGAATCATTTTTTTCAGCTGCATATTCCTATAAATGTTAATCCATCTGAGATAATGTTAATTTGGAAAATACCATTTATTATACCAGTTTGATATTTAGATAATCTCTCAGAATAGTAGATTGCTGTTCTGGTGGTTGATTTGAAGCTCTGGCCAACAATTTTGAATAAGCTTCAGCAGCTTGTTTAATGTGTTTCAAAAATATTGCCTGTCTACCAATAGCTGTTTGTATATGGTCTTCTGCTAACGTCCAATGTGTATCTTGAAAAACCTATAATAATATAAATTTAAACTAATAATTATTATTTATTAATATGATATAAAATTAAACAGTTATAATTTTATATTGACTTACAACTAAAGTATGTACTTAAAATACAATTTAAGGATTGTACCTGATATGCTTGTCGGTAACAACTGAGTGACTGTTTTCTTTGTGATGCTTTTGAGTATCTATGACCAGCCAAAACCATATGAAAAGCATACTTCCTTAACATGGGTGGTTTAAGCGATTTTAGGAAAGCATATGCTGCCTGTTCTAGCAATAAAGCACTACGCAAGTCTGAGTCTTCATTTGTCATCTGAATAAACATTTTTGCTGCTTCTCCATACATTTGCCGGCTAACAAGCAATTCACATAACAGCAATGTAGCTCTTGTAGCAAATTGTGGAGCCCTGCTCGTTGAAATAATGAATTAATAAATACAAAAGTACTTGAATACTAATTTATATTGTAAATATAGACCTGCAAGTATTTAAATATGTTAATACACTCTCGTTTGCATATTCTAACGCTTTTCGGTTATCACATATGCTAGGGCAGATTAAAGCACAAATAGCAGCCATTTCAATAGCACCACTATACAATAACCAAGCACTATCAGCACTAAAGTCTCTTTTTGCACTCTGATACAATGGAAAAGCAAGTGACCAAGCTCCCAAAATCATGTATAAATCAGCTAAACGTCGGGTTTGAAGTTCCGGTGAATCACTGGTATAACTAAATATCAAATAAAATAAAGAAATGTTAAAATATTACAACATTATGAATAACATTGATTTTACTAACACTACTGTAGGTGGAATTGCTGCTGCAGTAGGTTTATTTGTGCTAAACCATCTTTTAGTAGCACTCAAAAGTGACCGACTCACACCTTTTTTGTTTGTTACCTAATAAATAAATGGTTAGTAATAAAAATAAATAATCAGAAATATGATTCAATACCGATTCACTTAAAGATTGTATTTGAGATTCAATATATGGTATTAATGATCTTGAAACAAAATGTTTAGTCAATTCTCGTATATTGTTATAATCGTTTTCATCTAAATAAGCACCATATACTTTTTGACTATTGGTTTTTGATTCACTGTTCAAGTTCTTGCTATACTCTTGCGGACTTAATGGATGCATAAGAGAACCATCAATACTTAGACTATTCTCAAACTCTCCACTCTGATCATGAGTTTCTATACTATCATCCGAATTAAATGAATTGTTTAAATAATTCCATATGCCTTCTGTTGATTCAGTTTTAGGATTTTTACAAGAATTTAATCTAAGGAGATGGCAACTACTGTGGCCATATGTTGACTGTAAGGTTTCAATAATTTTATTGGATCTAAAATACAAATAATTTGGGAATAATGTTTTAAAATATCTAATAAAATGAAATAAATAAAATAACTTTAAATATAAAGTTACATGCTCAAATCAGGATCTAAGCCATCATGTAAAACAACATAATATCTTAATACTGTAGTATGAAACCATTTGGGTGATTGATTTTGATTAGGTAAAATTGATTGTTGCACTTGTTGTGTTAATATTGTAACTTGTTCTTCGTCAGAAGAGCTTATCACCATTATACCTGATATTAAATAGTGAAGAAAATTTGGTTGTCCAAAAAAGAAAACAATTATACTAAAACAAAATGTTTAAAAAGGATACATCCTAAAAAATGTCTAGTATATTCATGATCTGACACATTTTGAATTTGTAAAAATGTAGTCCTCCACTTTGTAAACCATGGCGTATTCTCGGGTATTATAAGTTCCCGTCCACCTATAAAGTATACAATTAAAACATCAAATATCCAAAGGAGTTATTAAATTGAATGGAATGCATTACCTATGTTAACAGTGATGTTACTTGGTTCAGTAGTAACATTCACAGAATCATGTAAACATCTCCTCTCTTTAGTGACTGGCAATGGTAGACTGTTCATGTTGGAAAACACTATTCGTAAATTAGCAACATTTATTGTGCTGCCGCTTGGGTCTTTGAAATTAACTAAACAAGAAGACGTAGATGCATTAACTAGAGATCATTCAAATAGGAAAAAAAACTTCAACATTCAGATAGGTGTTCTTACCGTCATCCAGTCGAGCAAACGGATTGAGCAAATCGCAGAAGCTCAGATTGTTTTTCCGACACATCTCCTGTGCCTTGTCTGAGCACAACACGGCTACGTGCGGGCAGAATATGCTACGGACGAGATTGTCATCGTCGCAAGCCATTTCACTGCCAGCGGATCTTGAACCGCATAGGACGACGTACTGTACCGGTCACAGGTTGTCGAGCCACGCCGCCACAACAACCACGGAACGGTTGCCGTCGGGGGCCGCACCACCGTAAAGCTGAAATAACAGCAATTGACGAATTCAAAATTTGAAAACCATTATAAATTACAATAATTGGTGGTATGGCCGATCGGCGATCCAAGTACAATAAATGAATAAAATGTTATATTAAGGATTGGATAAGGAATATAGTAAATTCAGAATTTGACAATTTGTGACTGATATTTTTATTATTATTATTGTGATATAGTCATATAGATCGACGGTAACGTGACGTCACGTAGTGCGGTAAAGTTGGTCCATTATCACTCACGAACGCCTATCATAAATAGTATCACATAGTATCATCAGCTGTGTTAATTAATAATTCTTTACACAGTTCACATTGTTCACAATGGTTATTTTTTCTTATTGTAAAATATAAATTCAATAATCGTGAACGATGACATTATTATAGTCATTAGACCTCATACTTCATACTAATTACTAGGAGAGGTGAAAGGACTAAAGAGATTTATAACAATAATAATTATGCGTATGGTTATTATTTTAAATCTTTGGAGGACTATGACCATTGTCACTTGTCATAAGTATTAAATTATTTTTGGTCTTCTTGGCGATATACGAACTACGATAATCTTATCTTAATAATTTAATTATAGACATAATATAATGAATATGTTTATGAATATAATACAGTATTGAGTATCTTGAAATCAAGTTGGATCATTATCAATCCATCTTGTTTTAAAATAATCGCAAATCTTAGTATCTTACATCAGAACATTTGCGAATATCTCAATACCATAGTGATATATATATATATATATATATATATATATATGGTGATTATTAATTGAATATTGTATATTTGTATAACTTTATAGCACTTAAGGCCTCCATACACGATCAGTTTGCGCAATTATTTTGATCGTGTATTCGTGTATGGAATGGATTGAGTAGTTGCGCAACGGATTGAAACCAAGTTTGCGGTTTTCGGTCGAGACCGAAATATTTTGTGCAACGCTCGATGTTTGATAAGCGGTTTGAACGTGTATGTCAGTGGTGGAAACATTATATTTTGTGTTTAAAATTGTTCAAAGTAAATTTAAAGTTCCGAATTTTATTTGTTTATTTTTATTACTTTTACTTTTTTAAGTGTTAACTTAAATATTAATATTTATTGTTATTAGTTATTTTAATGATAAAAATATATAATACAATTATTAGTTATTTTAATAATCTAAATATGTAATAAAATTATTATAGTATGGGGACTAAAAATGACGAAGACAGAAAATTCTGGTGTGAATTTTTCTTACTTTACCAAGAGTTACCAGAATTGTGGAAAGTAAAAAGTGAAGTATATAAAAACAGAAATAAGAAGGATGTAGCATATGATAAAATGGTAAAAAAAATGAAGGAAATCGAACCCAAAGCGGATAGAGCTATGGTGCGTACAAAAATTAATGCTCTTCGAACTTCTTACCGCAGAGAGTTGAAAAAAGTGAAGTCAAGCATAAGATCCGGTGCAGGGACTGACATTTATAAACCTAATTTATGGTATTATAACGAACTTGATTTTTTGAGGAACCAAGAGGGTCAAACTCGAGGAACTTCCACATTGGATGACAATGAAATTGCTGAGGAGATGGATCAAATGAATGAAACGGTAATTACTTCATGTTTTTTTTAATTTTAAAATTTATTTAGAAAAACAGTTTTCAATTTTATTATTCTATTTAAAAACATAATTTTTAATCTAATTCTATTATCATTAGGACAATAATAAATGTCTAATATTAGTGTTATACGTATTATTAATAGCCGATAAGGAATGTTATTTACTATTATCTAAAATTATCTTGCCACTGGACAGCTCCTTATTCACTATTAAAGTAGCGTGAAAAGTTTAGACATATTTTTTTGAGGATACAGAAATGTTTCGGCCGAGGAATTGTTGTGAACAAAGTAATGTTCTTTGTGATTTCCAGTCGGCGTTGTCGATATCGCCTGTCGTTGTGTTTTCAACGTCCAAACCTCCTTGGTAATACAATTCAACTTTTTTCATTCTTAGAAAATTGTATAAGTGAGTGCATGCTTGAACAATAAGTGTGGTTTTTTCTGAACCCAAATTAATTTCCCTTAGCAATATTCGAAACCGGGATGCAAGAATTCCGAAGGCATTTTCCACTATTCGTCGAGCACGAGACAATCTATAGTTGAATATGGCTTGTTCTTGGTTGAGGTTTTTTCGATTGAACGGTTTCATCAAATTGTCCATAAGAAGAAATGCTTTGTCTCCCACTAATTTCACTATTGGGCAGGTTATCAGCTTGAGGAATGTTAAGTTTTTTTTCTACAAGTAACTCATAGAATTTTGTATTTGAAAACACTCCTCCATCAGAGACTCTTCCGTTAGCTCTTCAATCTACCATTATGAACTCATAATTGGCATTTACTATTACCATTAAAACAATACTGAATGATTGTTTATAGTTAAAATAGTAAGAGCCTGTCCCTGGTGGTTTACATATAGTAATATGCTTACCATATAGCACCTATATAATGGAGGAAATTTCACCTTTTCTCAAAGTCTTTAGCAATATGTTTCCATTCATTTTCATTAGTTGGAATCTGTAATGAGAAGTTAAATGTAGTTTAAAAATTAAATTTATATTTATTTTAAGATCGATGGAGATAATGTTTTTCCTCGGCCATCAGAACAGCAGTCCACTTCAAAACAGTACAAGAGAAATATAATAGAAAATGAAGAAACTAAAAGGGCTAAATTGTTGGATATGGCATGTATAACTCTTCAAAGTTCCAAATCAGACTCCCAAATCATAGCAAGTGGGTGGGGTATAGAGCTTAGTAAAATGACCCCAAATCAGCAATTGTATGCTAAAAAATTTATTGATGATATTCTCTTTGAAGGGCGATTGGGTAATCTTCACAGACACTCTGTTTCCATTAATTATTCGCCTTCATCAATAAGCCCCCATTCAACAGTCTATAATCAATATCCACAATCACATAACCCATGCTCACCATATTCATCCTCACCCTCGCCATAATCATTTTCACCCTCACCTATTTTACAACAACCACATCAACTTCTGTACTCCAGTTCCAGTTGCACAACATTCGTTCCAGTCATACAAGACTCTGCACCGTCATCAATTCAGGAATTTTTAATGATCAACAGTTTCAATAAATTTTTAAGTTTTTAATTTTTATATCCTATGATTAAATAATAAATTATTATAATAATAATAAAATATTAAATTAGTTACTTACTTTTATACATCCTTTCAAAACGTGGACCAAACACTGATAAGTCTCAACAATTATTTTCCAAGTGTTCGGGCTGCTATGGCAGTTTGGAATTTTAGCTCTTCAAATGAATCACCGCTTAAAAGATATCTTAAAGTGGCCAACAATCTTTGTTCGGCCGATATTGGGTCCCTCATGACTGTAGTATTTTTTTTTCTATTAAAGATGTAACCATTGCTAGCAATTCTCCAAACGTATCAGCATCCATTCGAAGATAGTTTTTGTAATCAACTATTGAACTTATTTTGAGTTCTGATACTAAACGGTCATGACCAAATTCTACCCTCTTAAACCATTCCTTCATCCATATTCTCTGCTTTCTTTTTCGTTTTTCTTTTTTATTTTCGGTTTAATAGGCAATAATTATCGCAGCGCAAGCAATTTCTGTGTCGGACATTTACGGAACATGTGCAAATGTACTGAAGTTCACACAAGCTGTTTGTACGTGTATGTACAAAAGTTTGCACAATCATGTTTTTGCGCAAACATGATGGTTGCGCAAACTGTTTGATTGTGTATAGGGGCTTTTATGATGACACCGAAGATTGTTCTTTTTTGTAGGAATTTTGTTTTCTACATTATTAGTAATCGATCGGCCCGTTTGTACATTGTACGGTCACATTTTGGCCCTTAGCTGATATTACAATAATATACTACATACATATATTACATTATTATTTAATCCCAGTTATTACAACAGATAAATAAAACTATACTCATAAAGGTATGTATACAACACTACAAAGTACAAATTTGTTTTATATATTTTATATTGTGTAGATAATAGACAATAATTGATATCATATTTACTTATATGAATAACTATTTACTATATAGTTATATTAGTTGTTTGTACTGTAAGTTCGTAATCTACCACCTGCGTGGTAAGTCGGTGAACATTTTCACTTTTCAAATAATCAGTGATTTAACTGCAGATTTACAGATTATTGACTAAAAGCACTCACAAATGAAAGCTTAATACATGTGGTGTTATCTAATCGGTGATAATATTATGTAGGTAATATAGAAATATAATTGTATAAACTATATAAACACCACAGATTATATGAATATAAATTATAATCTGTGATAATACTTCGATTTTCAACCGGACGATATTCTTTATTGGATAATTATAACTTTTATTATTGTCTTGTGTTATCAACACTATCGGTACGACGCGGAAGCAGCACACTGCTGCAGTACTGCACTCGAGAGACCGAGACCCGACACTGCGATCTAGACGGCTGACCGGCCAATCGCAGAATGCGATTTGGGAACGCATTTTAAACAACTTTTTCTTTTCTAAAGAAGTTAAAAAAAAAACTACGTCACTGGGTAGTGGGTTTCTTGGCAAGGCGCAGAAGCAGCGTCGCGTTGCTTCATTGAACTGAAAATAATCGTTTATGATTCGATAATCGCTTATTTTTTACTATTATTATTATTATTATTTTGTACTTATCTTGAAATTGGTGTTAGTTACACAAGGTTCAATGAATTCCAATTATTGTTAACAATATGTCGTTACTGTTGTAGGTAGTTTCACGCGTGAATCGTTTTGCGATAATTAAATAGCATTTAAATAATGTATTACAAGACCGAGATCAATAAGACCGAATGGGAAGTTCCTGATCGATACCAAATGCTTACTCCTGTCGGTCTTGGTGCTTATGGACAAGTTTGGTAATATATACTATATCGTATTTTATTGTTTCCAAGTTGTATCTTTTTTTATAAACCGCATGAATATTTATACTTGTTTCTTACAGCTCTGCTGTTGACAATCAGACTGGCTTGAAAGTTGCCATCAAAAAACTTGCCAGACCATTTCAGTCAGCTGTCCATGCTAAACGCACATATCGAGAACTTCGAATGTTAAAACACATGAACCATGAAAATGTAAATACATTTTTAAGATCAATGTATAACTCTTAAGGCTTATTAAAAGTAAACATTTTCTTATAAACTCTTATAATACTTATTTTTTGAAAGTTTATAATTGAAATATTTTGTTGTTTAGTTGGTATAACCTTGATTTACTATCATTCAATTACATTCAATTAAACCTTAATTTTTACATTACAAAATGTACAATACAAGTTTTTTTGTAATACCAAAAACAAAAATTATTTTGAATAATTAATCAAGTTTTTTTGATATTTAGGTAATTGGATTATTAGATGTCTTTACACCTGCTAATGCTATAAATAATTTCAATCAATTGTAAGTTAATGTATAACATTATAATTTTTTATTCTTAATATGTTTTAATTATCTGTTTTAGGTACATGGTAACGCATTTAATGGGAGCCGATTTGAACAATATCATACGTACCCAAAAATTATCTGATGATCATGTCCAGTTTTTGGTTTACCAAATTTTACGAGGGTTGAAGTACATTCATTCAGCAGGAATCATCCATAGAGTATGAAATTATTTGATATATTTACAATTTATAGCATAAATTTTCTGACAAATCATTGATTTAGGATTTGAAACCATCAAATATTGGAGTAAATGAAGATTGTGAACTTAAAATATTGGATTTTGGATTGGCCAGACCTACCGAAAGTGAAATGACTGGATATGTAGCTACTAGGTGGTACAGAGCACCTGAAATAATGTTAAACTGGATGCATTATAACCAAACAGGTTTAGTTGATACATTTATATGATAAATATTTATCTTCAGATAAAAATTAAATTTTATATATTAATTGATTGAAAAATCAATTAGAATATATTTTGTTGTCAAACTAAACCTATTTTATTCATTATTATATCAATGATTTTTCTTAATTCTGTATGTAAAAATACTATTTATTCTGTGAAAAATGCCCCACAATTATTTTAGTATCAATTACAAGTAATATTAATACTAACTCTCAATACTTGAGTTATTAATAATTGACAGATAATATTTAAATATAATTATATAATAGACAACTAATTACATTGTTATGAACCTGTGACTAATGACTAATTTTGCTGATGTAATATCTTTATTAAGTATCCCCAAAAAATCTTTACGATTTATTTTTCTAACTCACATTTTCCTTATTCTGTAGTTTAAATAAAACTATTTTAATTTTAGTTGATATTTGGTCAGTTGGTTGCATAATGGCGGAACTTTTGACTGGAAGAACATTATTTCCTGGCACAGATCGTATCCTTTTAAACAATTATTTAGCTTGCTATTTAATAAAACCTAACATAGAATATATTTTTCTTATAAGACATATTAAGATATACAACAATTAAATTTGATTTTGGAAAAATTAGGCACACCATCAAATGAACTGATGCAAAAAATATCCAGCGAATCAGTAAGTTACAGATTATTGTATAAACATGCTTATAATCCTTAACAGCGTCTAAACTTAGATGTGGATCATTTAACACGTGTATTAGTTTTATGTGGAACACCATCCGTTGAATATTTAAATAAAATTAAAAGCTCGGAGGTTTGTTGTTCATCTCTTATTTTTCATATGTTTGCTAATATTTTGTTTACCAGATTCAAAGAAATTGGTTTGTAAAATTGTTATGTATTTCAGGCAAAGAAATATATACAATCTTTACCAGTTATGCCGAAAAAAGATTTTAATGGAGTTTTTAAAGGAGCTAACCCACTAGGTAAATGTTAAATTTAATAAATTGTCTATTTGAATTCTAATGGTTTAATTTGTGAACAGCAATTAAATTATTAGAAGAGATGTTGGAACTAGATGCTGACAAGAGAATGACTGCTGAAAAAGCACTTGCACATCCATATTTAGCTCAATATGCTGATCCAACTGATGAACCTAATTCACCTCCATATGATCAAAGTTTTGAAGATATGGAATTAAATGTAGAAAAATGGAAAGGTGCGGATCTAATATTAGATATTTTTTTTGTCATTTGTTTATTAGAATATAGTTTTACTTTAAATTAAAATAAATCTACAATTAGGAAGATTGACGAAAGCACTCATCTTAAATTCTGATAAAAATAATCTAATTAAAAATATTACATCCTCAGTAATTATTTATCTGTACCCAGAGATAACTATTAATAACTATTATTAGAATTGAAATTTAAAAATTAAATTAATTTATGCATAACCAATAATTTATGTTGCAGAACTTGTTTGGGATGAAGTTGTTAGTTATGTTCCATCCACAAAATTAAATTCATCATAAGTTTAATAACTTTTAGGCCTTGTGTGATATCGCTGCAAACTATTGTGAAAAGAATGCTCAGATTAATTAACATTTTAAGTAATAGTGTTTATAGTAATTATGTTTTTAGATTAATATTGAGATTATTGTTACTATTCAAGTAATTCATATTGATATGAATTTAATTAAGTTAATTTAGTTAGTAATTATTTACCATTAATTATATTTTGTATATAAAAAGTATTTTCTAACATTTTTTTTTTAACACATTGTTTTATTTTATATTGTTTTTTTTTCTAGTAATACATTTTTATATTTTACACTTCACTGTTCACAAAGGTTATTTACTAATTGTTATAGTAAAAAAAACATCTCTTCGTTTTTCACTTAAATAAAAAAAAAAAATTCAACATTTAGCAGAATACATATTTATTATCTAGTAAACTGTAATCTAACTATTTTACAACATTTAAATGATTGAATTACTTTCCTAGTGGCCAGGACCATTGGTCTGCATTTGGTCTTGCAATTATTGATTCCCATGGTTTGAATGCCAGCATTTTCCTAGTCAAAATTAACTCATTTTCAGCTTGAATGATTAGTTCCTCAGCTTGCCCACAGTTGATTTTTTTTTCAAAATCTTCAACAGTTTTGCACTACAAACACAAAATTCATTGATTGATAAAATAAATAATAATTTCAGTAGTCACATAATATTATCTATACTTCTTGGACAATTTTAGCTCTATTGCTAACAATTTCTTCAGTGTATTTCCGGTAAGATGCATCCTCTGGCATTTTACGGATAGTTCGTAAAATTTTCCCGTATAATACTCCAAGAGTGTAATGTGGGTTTTTAGCCACATTTAACCCAGTGAGATTGGTTGTCTGAAAATAATTGTGTTTAATTTATTAAGCACTTTGAGAAGTATTGATCATGTAATAATCTCTTTTTACTTAGAAGTTACATAAACATATCAATACAAATTAAATCATAGATATTACGTTACAAAAATAATTTAAGTGTTTACCTTTTTTAAGTATTTATAAGACATCTTGAATTTACAAAGGACTTTCTACTAAAGTACTAACATGGACGTTTTCAATTTTTAATGAATTAAACAATTTTATCTCGTACAACTGAACAATCCAGTAGAGCTTCACAGGAATAAAGTTAGAATTAAATTATTATATATTTATATCTATGAATTTGCCCAAGGTGAATTTAGTATTTACTATCACGCATCAGGCCCTTTTTTTGATAAGAATTAGCCAAGGTGGAAATCATTTTGATTCTTTTTTCAGAAATTTATCAGCTGATATGATACCAAAAATTTAAAATAATACCACGGCTGTAGATAGTACCTACTATCATTATTTTACCACAGACTACTCTATGGTAGAGATAGAAAGACTAACAACTTAATAAAAGTATAAAATATAAATTATATCCATAGAAAAAGTAATTCAACTTGCATATTATCATGTAATATAATTATAACCATAAATATATCTTAACTCGTGATTATAATTTATAAATATTCCTTAGTACTATGGCAATATTTCCTCTAGCCTTTTGAATATTTGCCTCTCGAGTTATTGAAGAAATTAAATTATTGAGTTGGATCTTGTTTAGTCGGTCAATTTTTTTTAGATCACGTAAGTTGAACAATGGATTTAGTTGATATTTTTGAATAGTGTAGTTAATTGGTTTTGCTATAAACTACATGTGATCCAGGTTAATTTAATAATATTATAAACATTGTTTTAATATTGAATACTTGCCTACTTTACAAAAATTGTTGAATGTTATATTATTTTATATTAATTAATTACTTATATTTGTTTTTATTCATTTATAATAGAAAAATAAATTAAGAATTGTATAATTAATAATAATTTATAAATGGCAAAATAATTAAAAAAAAACTATGTATCAATTTCTTTCAAATAAATTATAATCACTCTTAATGTGTGACACTACTTAATATACTACTTAATATATTGCTTACATATTTATTTGCACCAAATGTGTAGTACAAAAATACCTAACAATATTACTCCTTGGTTCTTACGTTCTGAATATTTTGATATATTTTTCAGTTTTGTATGTATATATAAGATATAAATATAAGTAGAAATTAGGATTTCCTAAAATAATAGATCTTTTCGACTTACCTAATTAATGATGAAATTAAATGTTCATGAAATAATTGCGTTCTGATAACATTCTTCTTATTATATGCAAATCATGAGATTGATGATGCATGAACGATAAACATATATTCTTAAATGTAATCGAAAATAACAAATTGTTTAACATAATAAATGATAATACATGATTTATTTTTTAATTGAACTCTTAATTAAACAACTTATTAACATTTTTCTGCTCTGAACTTGGATTGCATAGGCATAATAATAATGATTTTTATTTAAATTTAATCAATTCATTAAACATTACATGGGTATTTTTAAATTTTTTTTTTAGATCAACATGAGTATTACAAACTGGATTAATAAAATACTTGGCATTGATAATTCGAGAACCACGTAAAATTTATAAATTACCATACACCTCATGTTTCTATTAATTATAATAATTTTATTTTTTATAGATCTGATGTACCTTCAGAGTATAAATTACCAACTAAGAATTCAGATGTAAACATGCAATCTAGACATCATGATTTATTTAGTGTTAATCTACCTACTGATAATAATGATGGTAATATGCACCATTTTGGGCATGATGATTTCTTTGAAGATACAGGTATAATATTATACTCTTCATCTTGAGTAATTCTTATTTTATGTTATTAATAATGTATTACAATTTACAGATTCTTTTGAAAGTAATTTAAATAAATTATTTAATGTAAGCTTTGAAGAATTATTAAGACAATTTGAAACAGAACTTTTCAATAATAATGAAAATATTAATAATTCTATTTTTATAAGTAAGTTTTCGTAATATTAAATAGCATTTTTATCAGCAGTATATTTCATTTTTCAATTTTATTTATTGCAGAAAATGATCAGTCATATGATTTTAATGAAGCTCCTAATGAAAAAGAGCATGATAACAATAAAATACCAAAAAAAAATATGATGGCAAGAAATTACTTTCTTAGGCAAGGGTAATTTAAAATAAATAAGAGTTTGTTATTTATTAATTGACTTAAATCTTTTTTATCGTATCATTAGTTCAATTCCAAACATTTCGGATAAACCTCTAATTAGAGTAGCAATATCGCCTGAATTAAATTTTGGACAGGTCTGAGTCATATATTATAATTTAAAATTTGAATTTTGACTAATTTTAAACTATTTAAGTATAGTCTAGTACTGGTTATAATAGTTCTACCACTAGAACTTTTATGTCTGGTCAATACAACAACAGAATAATTGAAAAAGAAACTACTACTAAACAATTACAAAGTGGATTAACTGAAAAAGTAATTGTTTTAAAGGATGGAAGTCAAAAATGTATTACAACAATTACAGAAAATTTAAAAACAGGAGAACAGATCAGCAACAAACAATTAGTCAACTTGGATGAAAGTAATTAATTTAATTATTTTTTTTATTTAATCATATTAATTAATTATGTTAATTCAGACAACATACTTATTATTTTTACTCTTTTTTTTCTAGGTCAGTTAAATGAATTTGAAAATCGTTTCTCAAAATTCAGATAGTATATTTGTTGAGACCTAGTCTTATAATCACAGTAAAATAATATAAATCAATTTAACTAAAAGGGTAGTAAATAACCTAATCCATGAGACTTAATAAATATTAAAAAATGTGTACAATATTTATAAAATATTTTATATATGTAATATATTTAATAAATTATTATATGGTTAATATTTATTATCTTTAATGACTACTTATATACGCATATGTATATTTGTAAAGATTTATTATATCCTGTAAATTTTCCATTCAATTGACTTTAGTTACATAAAAATGTTTTTTAATTTTCTATAAAAAATTATGTAAAGGCCATTTTATTTATCATACTATCATATAATATCTACAATTATTTTTATTGTTAATTACCAATTGTTATTTAAGCATAGATAAATATTTCACTAATGATAATATATTTTTCTCATTGGTCTAAGCCCTAAGTCTTGATAATAATATAATATAATAAAATAAAAATATATTATATCGACATGTGCAACTATCAAGGCAGTAACTTACTTTTGCCAATATTTCAAGAGGGCCAATAGATTAACAATTTTAAGTACATGGTAATGAACATTTTACAAAATATTTATATGTTATATATATATTTATAAAATATCTATATATTGAATAACTGAATCTGAGTGTACCTATTTTGGGTGTTTTCAAATTCAAGTAACTGCCTTTTTTAACAGGGATAAGAAAATCCCTAAAATACATCTGTCATAATATTATTTCCGTTTTATACCAAAATGTCTAGTGTTGTGATAGCAAACAAAACTATAATACAAGTTTAATGATAGTTAATAATATAACATAAACTCAAAATATTTTGAGTTACTGCTTTATTCGTAATGGATGTCTATACATTTTTTAAATTTATATTTTTCCACTCATATTGATTGTAAATTGTAATACTGTTGTTATTGATAGTATCAAATTACTGGCATTCAGGTTATAAAGCCACTGATTCATTCAAATTTCAAAGTAAATTAGTTTGGAGATTATGAAGGTAAAATTTTAAAAATAACTAAACATTGGTTGCATATAATACTATATTCTTAAATTAGAAAAGGGGGCTAGGTTCTTAGGGATCAAATGTATGGTATTTCTGTATGGGTCATTTAAACTTGAAACCAATATTTCTATGTGGTAAACATGTAGCAATGTCCATTGCTCTAAAAAATATATTTAGAATGAAATAAATCTTATGGACAAGTTTATATCAAAGAATAAAGATGAATAATATAGTAGTACTATAATAGAACCAAATTAATCAATACGGTATATTTAACTCAGAATTCAGTAGTCATAATATGTACCTACTTACCATGTACAAATTTTGTTAAATATTGTGTAAATTATGAAATGTCTGTAAAATGCTAATATATTAATAATTAATAAACAATCTAAATATTTAATCGATATACCTACCATTAATGGATTAGTTTTGTCTAAAACCATCTTTAGTTTAATATTACTCTATGTTATTAACTAATGTTTTACGCAATTTTTTTTTTTTTATCATTATTCATTCCGTATTTCCGTAGTTAATTTGTATAAGTATGCTTTAAGATCCGAATAATTTAAACTTTAATAATTACTTTGTTCAAGTTCACCGTTAAAGTCTTAATTATTACATATTGTATTATAATTATTACATTTATATATTTTCAAATAAAGTTAAAATTACTATTATTATAAAAAAATTAATTTACTTACTTGGAACTTAAACTTATAGTTATTACTTATTAGTTATTATTTTATTAATATACATTTAATTCACTTTATCATATTCGAGTTATAATTACCATTCGACGGTTATTTGCGAATATAAGCTTTTATGATTGAATGTTCATTCATCATACGTAATCAAATATCAAATTAACTCATTTCTTTGTTTCGTTCAGTTTTCAGGAACCTAACGAGAATGAACCTAGTTCTTCCATGTACAAATACATTTGAATTTCATTCGTTTTTTTTAAGGAACACGAAGAATTTATTTTCTTCGTTCGTTTATTGTTAAACATTAAGAAAACAATTTTTTATACATTTTCTTTAGATATTTCGATTTGAGTATGATTATTTATTAATTATTATTCAACGATTCATTAAACCGGTACTGTACCCAAAATATAGACAGCTCATCTATTGTTCCATTTCCAAAATAATGTATTATGTATAAATATAAACACTGAATAAACAAATTACAAATTGTAAAATTTTGAGTCAGACAGATTAACTCCGAACTCGTAAACAAGTCGACTACTTCGATTTATGGCTAATTTCATCATTAATATACGCCGTGCTATGCTAATTTTTTTTTTGTTTGTGAATTGATATTTTTCAAATTGTGGCACAGAATTATGGGATTGATTTTACTTCTTTATTAACATCAAAATTCTATATTTTCTCCCAATCGCTTCAACTTACGCACAGAAAGAAAGCCTTTTTTACTTCTTCGAAGTACTTTTTTGTGGATACTAGTATCTATATAGTATCTAAGGCCGTGCTCTGCGATGACGTTATCAGTGTTATCACATTATTTGAAGTGATATAAAAAAATAAAACTATTATAATACGGCGATGCACGTGTGTTTATTTAACGATTTCAATTTACAATTATTGTTTTTTTTTCTTATGTAAATGCTAATATATTTATTATTTCATAATTGTTGCCGATAGCATATGACGAAGGAACATCACATTTAATATAATAACAAATTATAAATATGGACGACTCCAAAACAACATCAAGTTTCACATTGGTTGATACACAAGGAATCACAAAAAATAAAAAAGTAATTTCAGAAACAACTATACTTAACTGTATAAGTTTATTGAAAAGTTATTTCAAACAAATTCTAGGTAAAACGAGTTCTACCGGAATGGCTTGCCAAGCCCACTATCATATCCGTGGATTTGAAACACTTAGACGTCCCCATTGATGGCATTCCAGAGTTAGATGCGGCTTTAGTAAAAAAATTAAAAAATAAAGGATTCACTCATTTTTTTCCAGGTAATAAAATTGAAAATAAATATCTTGTATGTAGTTTTGGATTATCTAATGTGTTTATTTCAGTTCAAAATCAAATGGTACCTTGGTTAATAAATATTCAAAAGCATTGGGAGAATAACTGGCTTAGAGATGCATGTATTTCAGCGCCAACTGGTAGTGGAAAAACATTATCCTATGTTTTACCAATAATACAGGTTGGACTTGTTTAATGATATTTTAAACTAATTCGATTATTTTTACATTTGAACTTGATATATTTTGTAGACGTTAAAATCAATGCCCAGGCGTCGACTCCGTGCTCTTATTGTTTTGCCAACTAAAGTCTTGGCTATGCAAGTATTTAAAGTATTTTCATATTATATAAAAAATGCGTTTGATTTGCAAGTGCTTCTAATGGAATCAGCAAATTTAACTTTAGAAAAAGAAAAAGAAAAACTTCTGCGATATGGTACATAATTTGTTGAAGGCACAGTATTAATTAGGCTGGTGCTATAATAATGTTAACATAAGGGTGCTGAGTAAAACTAAACTGATATGAAGTGAAAAAAACATTTTGTGAATTACAACAGTAGCTGTATTAATGTTTGTGCTAGAGTAGCGTGCTTTAAACTAAAAAAAAGACTACAAATGTTAATATATCTAGATCTCTTTTACTTTACTGGACACCCAAAATGTTTGTAATTTTTTTTATAAATCTTTATATTTTAATATTTTAAAAACGATTAAGAAAACAAAAATTGAGGTAGTAACTATAAGTATAATCAGCCTTCTCGCTCACTCGCTACACGAGAGTACTACTGAAAAATAAATCACAAAATTCTCCTAATTTGTTATAAAAAACCATGTCAGATTAGTAACAGAGAAGAAAAAATATGTTATGAGTAAAAAGTCAAAAAATTAAGTACTACTATTACTACTTTATATCTAATAAATATAAATTCAATATAACATGAACAGACATAAGCACTGCTATCATTACATTTCATAACTATTTCCACTTCATGTTGGTTTAGTTTTTGCAAGACATAGTGTAACATTAACGTCAGAATAGCCACTTCATATTAATTCTTATTTTAGGAATTAAAAAAAGTTATATTTAATGATTTTAGATACTAAACATGGATGGATGAGCCTTGTGGACATTGTAGTTACTACTCCTGGACGTTTAGTTGATCATTTATACTATAGTGAAGGATTTTCATTAAAAGATCTTAGATTTCTAGTTTTAGATGAAGCTGATAGTTTTACTAATATTTTGCAAAACGAATGGCTGAATCAAGTTAATGAAAACTTAGGTAAATGATATAAACATTTTTTTTTATGATACATTTATTTATTTATTTATTTATTTATTTATTTTTTTAGCATATAACGGACCAACAATATGTTCTTTAAAAACGTTAAAGCAATGGCCACAAAGAACCCAAAGATTATTATTTTCAGCAACACTTACTCAAGATCCTGAAAAGTTAAAATTTCTTAAACTCTTTGAACCTAAACTGTTTACTTCCATCGTAAAAAGAAAAAATAATGAATTGCCTATTGGTAATATTGCTTCTAAAATATAAGTTAAAAACTATTTTTAAGTATAATTCATATTTAATTTAGATACTACAACCAATGAACCTGTACGTGGTGATTTTGTTGGAAAATATACAACACCTAAGGAACTCAAAGAGTACATGGTTTTATGTCCAGAAGAAAATAAACCTTTAACATTGTACCATTTGATTAGAAGTAAAGGTCTTAAAAGAGTGATCTGTTTTGTTAAATCGAAATTAGAAGTGCACCGGTTGACTCGTCTTTTAAGCCGACTTGGCGAATTCGATACAAATAATTCACCATTAAGAGTTAATGAAATTTCTTCAGATGTTTCTCAAAAAGTACATTCAAGTTATATTAAACAATTTTCAGATGGAAAGATTGATGTGTATGTTTTTTCATGCATTTTATTATTAATATAAAACCGATTACTGTAATAGTATATTTGTTTATAGGTTAATCTGTACAGATTCATTAGCTAGAGGCATAGATATTGAACGGATATCTTGTGTGATATTATATAATGTTCCAAAATATCCTAAAAATTATGTACACAGAGTTGGTAGAACAGCTCGTGCTGGTCAAAAAGGAAAAGCTATTACATTTGTTACCCCTGAACATGTAAATTATAATTATTATGTTGTATAGTTATTATATTCTAGTTGCTTAATTGTATTATTTTACAGAAAAATCTATTTGATAAAGTTTTGAATTCTGCGGGTAAAACTGGTGTGAAAAATATGAAAGTAGATGTTTCAGACTTAGAGCAATATGAGCAAATCTACATTGATGCATTGAAAGCTTTAAAAATTGAATCCACTTCCATTGTGAGTACAGTTTGCATAATATATAATACTATTAAATTTTAGTTATTTACTGATACCTATAATCTAATAATGTTTTCATTTTTACCAGAAAAAACCAAGGAATGTCATCAAAAACAAAAAAAAGAACAAGAAACAACCCCAACAGTAAACGTATCTCGATTTTTTTTTATACCTATTATTCATAATTAATTTTGTTTTATTATTCATAAATAATATACATTATTATTATTTATACTGGTAGTGATAATATTTTACCAGAATTCATCTCCTTTTTTCTCAGTTCAAATTCCATATCAATCTAAATATAATTTTAATTAAGTGAAAATCTTATTCAAATCCTATGTTATATTTGTATTGGTGAATCAATTATAATATTTTTAATTCTAATGTAAAAGTTATCATTTTTGAAAATTTATTAAATGATATTACACAATTGTTTGAAATGTTCAATTTCTTGTTTTTGGAAGTTATTACATTTCATAGCAAAAAAACAAAATTCTTGATACTAAGTGTATCAAAATATCTCAAAAACCTAATATTATCTAATATTTTAAACATCAAAATAGTTTTTTATATTTTAAACCTTTAATGTAAGACAACTTAAGTATATTTTTGTTCAATTTTTATAAACAGTTTACTCTTGAAATTAGATATTTTATTGTATCATCTACTAAATAAATGACATTGAACTATTGTACTCATGTATTTGTGTATTCAATTCATAATTCATTTATTCGTATTAATTGTTTGTATTTTATTAATATTATTCATATATTTTTTTTTTTTTTTTTTTGTTATTTAGCTTGAAAATTGAATTACTGCATAGGTATTAATTAAAAACAATAAATTAATAATTAATAATTTTAAGTAAAATTATTTAATACATACATTATCTGAACAGATTTTTGTATTTTACTTAATTTGGTTAAATGTTCGACAGATAGTTGCTGTGCAATCGGGTGATACCAAACAAAAATCAATACTTTACATTGAATTGTTTATATAAAATCTATTACATTTATGTATGGTCGTATGGACCATTTATTAACAAAAACTCATTCTTGGATAAGTTCAAGAGCATAAAATGCATAATGCATGGTTTCTGTTTACTGAGCAATTATTTTAAGCCTATTGTGTTCACCAAGACCAAAGTACAACCCACCAAATTTTTATTTTATTTTGCATTTTAATGTTAGTTTTGAATTCAAATATTGCATAAATATTATGTAATTAACATACAACATACCTACAATTATAATATTTTAGTTTTCTAGGATTTTAAATTTCAATGCAAATCATGTGCGATAGTTATAGGTAAACAGTTATATTTTAAAAATATAAAAAGTTGCTTTCAAGTTTATAGCTAATAAAATATTATTATTATTTTGCTGTTGAAATCCAGATTTTTATATGAACATTTAAATAATTTTTATGATGTTCCAGCTATGATGTCTTTATGACTATATTATAGCATATATACGTGGTAAATAAATTATAGTTTAATTGTTTTTGTTTTGTCTCTTGAGTTATATGAGTTTGATAACTATAATATTATACGACAAGTATAAAATGTATCAAAGGATCTTGGTTGTTTGGAATATGTATTGAATACATAATACAGTTTATAAATCAAAAAATCTCTAAATATAATAATGATATTGTTTTTTTCCTGTTTAAATTATTTAAATCATAAAACAAAATTAATGAAATAAAAAAAAAATTTCAAAGCATCACGTTTTTAAATTTGATTTAAAATTTAAAAATAAAATGAAAACTGAAAAGTATTTAATCATTTATCCTAGCTTATTCAGATTCTTAACACCATTTATGCTTAAAGATTGTCCTGAAAATTTGTGATTTGCTATACAACAATATGTATTCAAAGGGAAAGTATTTTTATATTTATTTAAAATTTAAAACATGATAGTACTTATACATCATTCATTATAATATCTTTTCAAAACTTTACCTTGAGCCGCATAATATAATATATCTAAATAAATAATAGGTAGCATTGTAGCACAATAATAATGAACTGTATGACTTATGACTATTTAATAGTAACTATAAGTATATAGTAATACTATAGTAAATCAGAAATTTTCCTCAGTACCATAAATGCTATCATGACTTTATGATGCTGTACACTTACGTGATATGAAATGCCTGAAAACTAAGGCATTTAAAACATGATGTTGTTTAACTCTGCTGTTTTTTTATACGTCGCTGCAGGTGAAGTATTTTTGTTATGATATATATTTATGTATAATATAACAATTATTGTGTTAGCAACGGTTTGGTTGTTAACATAGTTAATTCTCGCTGTCTGATACATTTTTGGAATGGCCCCCAACCATTAAAACATTTAAAAGTCAACATATATATATATATATATACATTTCAAGATAATATTAGTCTCTAACTCATCATGATGTTAGTTAAACATCGATTGTGATATTCCATCAGAACAGACAGCGAGAAGAAAGCAAACTTATAATTAATATTTAAACGTCATACCATAATAACATATTAGATTATAGTTTATATATAAAAAAAAAAAATATACAAATAAAACATTTTAAATGTTAAATTGTTTATTCATTTAAACAAATGTTGTTAGGAATTTAACATGAATACAATTTAAAGAATAAATTAATAGTTTTAGATAAAATTAAAAAAAAAAAAATGATTTGCTAAAAAATGTATTGATAACAAATTTTAATAAAAGCCGTTCAGCTACAACAAAATGAATGCAAACTTAATTTTTATTTCTATTTTATTAACAAATATGTAATTTAATTATATAATAAATTGGCACACAGATTTTGAGTTTATTTTATTAAAAATGTTAAAAGTGCCTTTATATGAAATATTATTCTACAGTTATAATGCAAGAAACGTGACCCTGTCAGAAGGTGCACCTAAATTAGGTTGAGACCAAATAAATAAATAAAAATGGGTTTTTTTTTTTTTTAAATGATTAATTTATGTTCAGTCTTAATTCTATTATCACAAAAGACAAATAATGTTTTTTATAACACTAAACGAAGTTAACAAGTTTCATATAAAATTCAACAAATTTACAACACGTTTAATAATGCAATAAATGTACCTATATAATAGTTATAATAATAATATAATGTCTTAGTATTGTGCAAGTATATACATATAAATATATATATAAGAGCCTAAAATCTAAATATATATTAATTTCACTACATAAATGGCAATAAATTATGTGTTGATAATATGTATCAGACAAAAAACTAGTTGACTAATAGTTGCTCCATATAAAACCTATATTATATAATAAATTTAGGTACAAATATATATATATATTGTAGTTGATGAAACAAAATATGAGAGAAAAAATACGAGATAAATGTATAAATTATATAATATAGGTATAATTCACGTTATGAGTATGCAAAAAATTAGTATCATAGTACTGGCGAAATATGCATAAGGTATACGGACATATACCTACATAAAAATATTATCAATCGAAGAGACAGAGAGAGAGAGAGAGAGAGAGAAAATGAAAAAATTGTTGTAATTATATTGGACTCTCGACGGGAGGCTAATGATTTTCGAACACGCTCTGCAGTATTATGTATAATTATAATCACACAAAACTACAGTGTGACGCGAAGAAACGCGCGTGATGGCCGACACACGTCTAGGCTTAACGCACGTGCGGCAAAGCAGTCGGGAGGTGACACCGTGTTCTTGCGCACCTGAAGGCCTGCAGCATTTGTCAACCATCAGGTAGTTGTTTATCGCGCGGCCGTTACGACTGCAACGTGAGCGATACGGCCGTGGCCGTCTTGTTGAGCATGGCGACCACCTCGTCGTGTCCCAGGCCATCCACGGGCACGCCGTTGACGGCTAGTATCCTGTCGCCGCGGCACAGCCCACTCGAGTCGGCCGCACTACCAGAGAACACAGTTTTCACGGAGATCGGCAACTGGCCGTGTCCGCCGACCACACTGAACCCGAACCCGTCCATTCTACGGACCATTGTCACAGTGCGCGTTTCTTCCATCGACGCTGTGTCGCTGTAATAAAACGTAAACAGTCAAACGCTAGGAACACACATTACGTATATATACATATATATACAGGGGTTGAATTGGAAAAAAAAATTAAAGACGGACTTTAAGTATAGTTGAACAATTAACGTTCCAAAGCACATAAATCTAAAAATAACTAGAATAAAATAAAGGGGTACGTTATTATAATATGGAGAAAAATGAAGAATAGCTCTGTCCCCCTGCGTCCCCCTCAATTCAACCACTGTAGTACATACATATAGGTATATACATATACATCGGATGTATTTGGTATAAGACATTAGATAAATAGGTATTAGGTATAAGGTATTAGATAAATATGTAGGTATAGGCATTAATTAACGGTAAAAGAATGATGTACAAAATATAGAAGCGTGCGCGAACTCCTCTCAAAACCTTTAAGACTGATTAAGTTGATTATCCACTCTCTTCAGTGTCTTGGGGGCCATCATGCAAGCCCCCATTACAGCGAAAATAAAAACCGAAATACTAATATAGGTAGGAATTTATGAAAACAGTTACTATACATATTTTTGTCGCGGCAATAAGTATCATGGTTTTTTTTTACCTTTTTAATTTATAAAATAAATTCATGTGTATACACTATACAGTATACATTGAAAACGGCTAAAATAGAATTAAAATTGTAAAAACAATTATTTTTAGTTTTTATAGTGACAAACATGATTATTTTTAAATATGTTCGTTTTTAAAAATTTAACAAATATGGTTTTATAAAAAACAAAAAAATATTCCTATACCCAGGAACTAATTATTATGATTTGCTGGTATTGATACCAGTATTATTGATTCGCAAATTTAGATAATGTTGCAATTGTATATTGCGTATTTATATCGAATTAATATTACCAGAAAGTTTTCTCTTCTTTTATTATTCAAAATAAAAATATCGACTATCGAGTTTATATATCCTAGAATCGGCTATAGAAAATTAAGAATACCCCAAAATAGGTTGAAATAGGTTTGTTCCATTTGTACGATGCCTACGTGATAAATTACAGGGGTAAATATATTATGTATATATAATATATTACATGGCACGCGAATGTACACATAAAAACGAATACACCGAATTAACAAAATAAGCTAACAAAACAAAAAGAACCGGATGGGCTCCGCTCTACTGTACAGTAGGGGGTGAAGTGGACCTCGTTCATAGGTCCTTACAATGGCTTTGTTAAATTTTAATGCAATATTACTGTATATGAATAACGATTCTGAACGGAGATGATTTCTGCAATATGTATATTATATAATATATTATGATATATTAAATTGAAATATTATGTCTATATTTGCTTTTCAAACACTTATAAAAATAATTGTGCCAATGGACTTGAATAATTTTTAAATGACTAACAACAACTTCTGTGAAATCTTCTATTACATTTTGAAGTATTTTAAACCAGCCAAATTTTTTTTATCAATAATTATAAAAACGCTTAATAATATTTTGAAAAAAAATATAACATAGAGAAAATTCCAATCTAAACAACTAGTAAAAGTTTCGAGTTTCTGCGACTTATACTTTTTGAATAATAACAAATATTTAAAATTGTTTGAGAATAAATTATTATTTTATGCAATTTTATAAAATTTAAATTTCAAACAGCCATAAAAATGTTTCATTAAAGTCCGGTAGAAATTTTTTTATAGTTATTTGAAGAATAACTTATGGAAAACCTTGGGTTAAAATGTTGAACCTTAAGTATCCATAGAAAAAAATTTATGAATTTTTAACAACAAAATAACTTGCAAATTATCGCGATTTTAACATATTTTATAAAAATTTGAACTCTATGGGTTTATAAAAAGAAATTGTGAGAAACGATTTACAATTTTTTTTGTTGCGATAATAATTAATTATATTGCATCTTTTATTAAATTTTCAAGAGTTTTTGGACAGCCAAATTGTTTTTATCGATATTTCAAAAAAACTTAGAAAAATCGAAAATTTTAATTGGCTTTAAATAGATCAAAAAATGTCAAAAAAATTCAAAAACTTAACCATGTTCGAAAATGCCAATATAAACATTTGGTGGAAATTTCAAGTATTTGCGGATTTTCGTTTTTGAGTTAAAGCATTTTTAAAAAATGTATTTTTTTTTAAAACGCGGTTTTGCATAAAAAATTCCCGTTTTATTTCGTACTTTTAGATTCTGAACGGAGTGATGGAATTTATTGATTTTATAATGATGTGTTTTTTTTTTTTTTTTTTTGTGTCTGACGACAACTTTTTTTGCAGTAAAAATGCTTCGATTTGCTTATATAGCAACTTTTCTGAAAAAAAAGTGAATGTAGATGGTATTTGGGCAAGTGAAACATCCAATTTTTTTTAAATTTTTTGCAAAAATCGAAAAAAACGATAAAAAAAATTACGAAAAAACGGGAAATTTTACGCAAAATCACGTTTTTACAAACTACATTTTTTTAAAATGCTCTAACTCAAAAACGAAAATCCGCAACAACTTGAAATTTTCACTAAATCCTTATATTGGTATTTTTTATACATGGATAAATTTTCAAAGTATTTTGACATATTTTGACTTATTAATAGATAATTTAAATTTTCGATTTTTGTAAGTTTTTTTTTTTAAATATCTATTAAATTTTTTTGGCTGTCCAAAAACTTTTGAAAATGAATTAAAGGATTAAATATAAGTAATACTAATTTTAACTAAAAAATATCATAGATGGTTTCACTCAAATTTTATTTATAAGCTCATAAAGCTCAAATTTGTATAAAATGTGTCAAAATCACGATAATTTGCAAGTTATTTTGTAGATAAAAATTCATAAAATTTTTTCTGTTTATACTTAAGGTTCAAAATTTTGACACTAGTTTGTCCATAAGCTAATCTTCAAAAATATATAAAAAAATTTTACTGGACCAAAATGAAAAAATTTTATGACCGTTTGAAATTTAAATTTTTTCAAAATTGCATAAAATAGCGATTTATGGTGAAACGATTTTAAATATTTATTATAATTCAAAAACTATAAGTTGCAGAAACTTGAAATTTTCACCAGTTGTTAAGATAGGCATTTTCTTTAAGTCATATTTTTTTCAAAATATTATATTGATTTTTAAGCCACTTATAGGCATTTAAAAAATTCGAATTTTTTACATTTTTTTTTATAATCGGTGAAAAAAAAAAAATTGACTAATACAAAATACTTGAAAATGTAATAGAATATTCCACACAAGTAGTTTTTATTGTCATTCAAAAATCATCAAAATCGATAGGCACAATTTTTTTTTATAAGCGTTTGAACAACGAATATTGACATAAAATTACATGTAAAATATAATATAATATATAAAATTCTAGACTGACAAATCATATCGGTTTTTTTTAAAATGCTCTAACTCAAAAACGAAAAACCGCAACAACTTGAAATTTTCACCAAATCTTTATATTGGTGTTCTCTATATATGGTTAAGTTTTCAAAGTGTTTTGACATATTTTGACTTATTTATAGACAATTTAAATTTTCGATTTTTGTAAATTTTTTTTTTAAACACCTATAAAATTTAATTGGCTGGCCGAAAATATTATAGATGGTTTCACTCAAATTTTTTTTATAAGCCCATAAAGTTTAAATTTGTATAAAATATGTTAAAATCGCGATAATTTGCAAGCTATTTTGTAGTTGAAAATTCATAAAATTTTTTCTGTTTATGCTTAAGATTCAAAATTTTAACACTAGGTTGTCCATAAGCTTACCTTCAAAAATATATAAAAAAAATTCTACCAGACTAAGAGGAAAAATTTTATAACTGTTTTAAATTTAAATTTTTACGAAATTGCATTAAAATTCAATTTAAATATAAAATACTATATTATTATATACACATTTTAGACAAACATATTAACTCCGTTCAGAATCGTTATTCGTATACAATGATATCTATCATTGCATGCAAATTTAACAAATCCATTGTAATAATGACCTATCCTATAAACGAGGTACACTCCACCCTCAACTGTACAGCAAAGCGAGGCCCACTCGTTCTTTTTTTTTTCTTTTATTAATCTTTTGTATAATTTAGTTATATCTATTTAAAATACTTAACACTTTTTTTTATTATTTTTTAATTAGAAGTATTTACAATCTATATACAATTGATACAATAAGTAAATTTTAGAATAATATGTACAAGGTGTGATGACGTGATAGAAGAATGCATCCAGTGACACTTCTTCAAACTTTACATTTATAACTTAAAATATATTAATATTCATGTCTTCGATTTTTAACAGGGTCGTTTAACTGATGGAAAAGGGAAAACTATTGAATGCAAAAATGCTATATTTATTATGACTTCAAATCTAGCTAGTAATAAAATTGCTGAGCATGCTTTGGATTTAAGAAGAGAGCAACGTGAAAATAAATTAAGAGAAGATATTAGTAAGAAGATAAATTATTTTCATGGATACTTGTAAAATAATTTTTAATTTTAAATTATTTATGATACAATTTAGAACTGTCTGATGATAAAGTTAAAAAATCACAAGATTGTGAAATGTTTATATCCAATAAGTTCAAGGATAAAATTATTAAACCTATTTTAAAACGTCACTTCAAACGAGATGAGTTTTTAGGTCGAATTAATGAAATTGTATACTTTTTACCGTTTTCGGAAACTGAATTGAAGAATATTGTACAGAGAGAGTTGGAACATTGGAAAGAACTGGTATGTCATATATTTTTAATAACCATTGAATTATTATTACTATTAATTTAGGTTCAACTACAATATTTAGCTCAACAAATAGTCTTATTTTACATTGAGACCCAAAAACGTTTTACTGCCCTCTCTAGAGTTTAAAGTCTAGAACACCCTTGAGTATAGTGTTATTGTTGGATTTTTTTTTGTTGAGATTGAAATAATTGAATGCAGTATGAGGGTGTCTTTTTCTGAATTAATTTTAAGGAGTTATACATATATTATTTTAATGATTAACAATGAATAATGATTTATATATATAATATGAGTATTAAGTAAAAATTGAATACTAATTATGTTATGCAAATTATATACAAATGATTATCTTTCATTTATTGATTTACTGGTAGTTTGTGGACTAATAAGATTTTCGTTTCAAATATTATATTTTATATTTGTGAATCATTAAATTGGATGTTAATTATTATTTGATGCACTTCAAACAAAAAAACAACAACATACTGTCAACAATCATATTAATGATTCTCATTATATAGACTTATCTTTCTTGGTTAACTATAATATTATGTTGAACTTAACTAATATATATATTTATCATATATTATTGCTTAAATTATACTCATATAAACAGTTATGTTTATTTGTAATTTAATTAAATGTTTATTATTTATTGTAATTATTCTCTTTTTATGCAAACTCAGTAATTGCTATTAGTTTTTTTAAACCATTAAACATCGACCAATTATAGACTATAGTATAAACCAGAAAATTATTTTGTATTTAGTAGTTTGATTTTTATATATTAATAATGTCCATTTAGTCACATTGTTTATAATATATAGTAATGAGTAATATAAAACCAAAACTATTTGTAAAAAATATTTTTTGACTCATTTTTTATTTACTTATATTTTCTTTATAGGCTATAAGGAAACATGGAGTAAACATTTCATGGGAAAGTGCAGTTGAACATGTTATAATAGGTGCATATGATGTTAACTATGGTGCGAGATCTATTAAACACGAAGTTGAAAGATCTGTTGTGTCTCAATTAGCTAAGGCTCATGAAATCGGGGTGATCAAAGAGAATTCAGTGGTGAAAATTGTAGCAGATCCGACCAAAGGTGAACATGGCACTATCTTTCTAAAAATATTGCACGGAAATAAGTTTATAAATATGGATGAAATATACTGAATTCAATTTGATTTTATTACTATTTTGTAAGTTATACATATTCTTAATATGTAATCAACCTCCTACCTACCATTAAAAATATGTTTATTGTTTGTAATGTTTGTATTTTATAGTTCATATTATATAGTTACATTTTATAAGTCTAGTATTTAACCTTACTTTTATGTTACCTATTGGCTATTTGATCCTTTTTAGATTTTTATTTAAATGAGGAATGTACGAGGTTTAACAGTTTTATCATAATACCATGGTGTGAGTTTTTACTTTTTAATTTTCTGAATCAGACTTATCTATCTTAATAATATTATGGAAAAAAATAACCGGGTACGGGGTAGTTACTGTATGTTTTATCAAGATTAGATTCGGTTCTATTTAAATTAATGGTAATGTAAAATATTATGAGATAAAATTATGTGACACACAATATTATTGTTAAATTTTCACAAACTTATACTTACTTGTATAGTAAAATAGTTTTTAGTTAATTTTTTAAGTAATGTTCCTCAAAAGGTTGGGAATTCTTATTTTAGAGGAACCACTATGATAAATTTCAAGTTCTTAAGTTTTATCTTTTCTTAGTTAATTTCTATATCATAAAACGAAACTACCTACCAAATTTCGTATCCATAGCTTCAATGGTTCCAGCTAAGAGTATTTTTTTCCCCTATATTTACTCTTTCAATACCTTTTTTTCTTTCACCTCTATGGGGATTTATCATGTTGTTTAAAAAATTATACCCATCTTTACCTTGCCAAAATAAGATACAAAAAATAAAAAAACAAGTTTTCTAATTCAGTTGATAATTATTATACCTAATCAGCATTATAGACAACAATATTTCCTAGATAACTAAGTGATACAAATCTATATATAAAAATTAATTATTGTTTATTTTTTACTTTATTCTTTTTAAACAGTAAACATTTTTGGCGTTGCTATGACAAATACAATTTAAAATTTACCAGGGGAATGGCTGGTTTTAATAAGAGAGGCCTATTAACAAACTATCCGTTAAACTTTTCTAAAAGTTTTTATACTTAACTAAAACGTCTAAAACCTGCTTTGTGATGTCCTCTTTAAAAACCTGCATGACGGTTGATTAAGTATATTGTTTCGAATAGTGGCGGCTTGAAGGGGGTGTACTTGAAGCACGTGATTCACAAAAAAATGAATGGGTCCCGTGGTTAAAGAAGGTAATAAACTCACATAATTATCCAATATTTTTGGGTGGGTGGTGTAAACATTTTACATGTGATTCAAACAAAAAAAAATTCAAGCCGCCACTGGTTTCGAAGCCAACCAGTAAGAAAGATGTCTGTTTGTTTTCGTTTTATATATATATATATATATATTCTATATTCTATATAAATATATAGATGGCTATTAAACTGTGCTCTGAAATGAAATAAAAATGAACTGTTCTCACGTCTTCGAATTTTATATTATTTTATGCGAATACAATTTTTTCTAAATAATATTCATGCTAGTAAAAAATTAAAGGTATTATTCTGTTGGTAGAAAACTAAGGATTAACAATGAGATGACTATTGTAACATTTTAACTGTCTAAAAACGGGAAAAACATTATTATAGTCGTTGAATTAATTTTTCGCGTCAAAGTGCTTGTCGGCGGGCCCTCCCCACAGCGGCGCGAATATTTTGCGTTCTATGAGCGCGGCCGCTCGCCGGTCGACCCCGTCATCGTAACACGACACCGTCCGCTTAATGGCCCTGATCACGTTCACGTGGTGTCTGGTCTTCCGCGACAACCATTCCGTGGCGTCTTGCAACGTGGCCACCGTGCCGTCCACCAACCCGATGTCCGTCGCTTCGGCGGCATTCAGCGGCCGGCCGTCCAGCAACAAGTCCAGCGCCTTCTGACGGCCCAAAATTGTTATCAATCGGCCGGTCGAACCCCACGCCGGCACTATGCCCATTTCCGCGTGTGTGAACCCGATGCCCGTGGTTTCCGTCTTGCCGCTCATCAACCTGTAATCGCACGCCGTGGTCAGTTCCCCGCCACCACCTAAGGCACCTGCACAGTACGCCAACGAGCAATATTAACGTAATAATATTTGGCGCACTATGGCCAGCACTGTACGGTCAGCGGTGCGTCAAATTCATCGCCGCAAAGTACACATCGCGTGCCACAGTCAAATTAGATGCCTACCGAGCTAATATTTTTAGTAGTTTAATATTATTATTTCGCTTATTTATAATTAATAATAACAATAATTATATCGTTGGTAATATTGCGTTTGTAATTAAATGTTAACTACGACACTTTTTTCTTCTAGATGAAATAATTTTGTTGCTATAAAACATACGCAACATTAAATACCTACTAAACATGAATAGTAAAACCATCGCGGTGTCAAATCCATTGCAGTAAAATATTTTCCCATTATCATTTCCATGATTTACATTTATCATTTTTTTTTTATTTATTTATAAGAATATATTTACAATCTATTTTCACAATAATCAGTAAGTTTGATGACAACATTTTTATATAACATTAAAATATTAGAATAGGAAGACCCTCGGAGGTGCCACCTGACAAGAAATTACATTAAGTTCATTATTTGGTATTATTTGTTTTTTTTTTTTTTTTTTTTGTATCTTATGCGTTAAGCATGTCTCGGAGCCACAGCTTTTTTAGCAAGGGTGGATCCAGGGGGAGGGGCACTGGTGGCAGGTGCCACCCCCGTTGGAAAACAAAAATAAAAATTTTAGTATCGAAATGCCTAAAAAAAAAATATTTGTAAACACATATATTTATATTATAAAATTTTTCCTATAAAATCGGGTAGCAGGTCACTTCCCCGTCAAATTCACTTTCAAATCATAAAATGTAAAATCGAACATACCTTTATAATGTATTAAAATATTTGCTATTAACTGAGTTATTAATATTTTATCAGTATTTATTACTATTGATAGTGTTTATTTTAGGTTTATTAACAATTGATATTCGTCCAACTGTGTTATTAAAATTTTATCAGTATCTATTTATTAATATTTAGTATTTTTTTTGCTATTTTCTCGCCGCGTGTGCCGAATTCAAAATATCTGATAATATGTGTAATAATTAAGATTAATAAATATTAATTTTATTATTAAGTGATCACAGCGGCGAAATAAATAAATTAAAATATAATACAATTATTAATTAAAAATGAATACTAAAATATTATAAACTAATTAAAAATACAATATAATTATTATAAGATTAGTGCCCTCACACTTATTTCCACGCTTTGGATTGGCAACTATAGTACACAGTACGTAATTAGTTGGCGGTTTACACGTTCCTTTTTGGGCCCGTTGTATTAACGGTTGTTAATATGAAGTCATAGGTATATAAAAATTAAAAGTTAACTTAAAATAATTTTATTTCTACACTTCTAAATTATGTGATATTCCCATTAAATATTCTTTTTTATCTCGCATGCAATCATTGTAAGTAGCTACAATATTTATTATACGAGTTGAAATTTCTCGGTATTTTTTCTTTTAGTCAATGGCTCTTGACCAGCCATAGGTTGGTTAAGTTTTATACTTTTATCTCAGTTAACCCTTGTTCTTTTTTAAGAATATCAATTAATCTCTATATAGTTGGATGTGATGAAGCTAATAAAGGTGAAAAAGCTTTATGCCAACCTTCGATAAAGTTGTTGTCTTAGGTAATCCTGCAAGTGTCGTGTCATATTGGTTCCATAACTATGTAATATTTAAAATATTTAAATTTATTATAATTTGACAGGGAAATGTCGGATGGGTAAACGTATTGGACGGGGAAACGTCCGACGGGGATGTGACCATGAACCATAAAAACGAGAAAATTGAATATTATAAACCTATTATTATTATTATTATTATTATTTTACTTATTTACTATTTACATTTTCTATATAATTTCACGTATGTTTTATAGTCAAGTGATTTTCATTATTTTTTCATCCTTGTTCACAGTGACCCAGGATCAAGTATTTTTTAAGTCGTTCGAAATTAACATTTAAGGTCTGTAACAGACCAATAATAATCGGCAATAAAATATATTTAGAATCGGTTATATTTTTAATTTGCACTGTTATGTAAACTTATTACCATATTCATTCTTTGATGTTGTTTTAGAAATGAACATTTACTTAAGTCATACAGATAAATTAAAGAGAATAATTATGAACTTATTTGTACATAAGTAACTGATGTAAAATTATCATTTATTTTTTCAGCCTTGAACGTTTACATTGTATTTTAAATATAGACACGGACCCATTTTGTGAATGCAATCACTAGGTCTCCCTGTTGTATCTTTTCACTTATAATTTTACACCTAAGTAGTTGAAGTTATACAGCCTAAATAATGCAACGCAAATAAATTTATAATTTATTACCTGAGCCTTCGATAAATGCTACGGTAATCATTGGTAGATTTTTGAATTTTTCAAGAATGTAACCAATGTAAACTGCCATTGCATTTCCCATTTTTGGATTGTTCATTTGTTTCGCCATTTTTAAATCCCCCCCGGGACAAAAATTACCATTAGCACCATACATAATAACTCCTTTGTACTCGAGATGTTGGTCCAGTTTGTTAACAATGTTTTCTAAGTCGATCATCATATTGCCTACACATTGCGCAAGAATAATTATAGTGAGTAATAATTGTTGAAAACAAAAACACTTACATAAGAATAAAAACTAACATTAGACTTAGCGTACTTTACCTACCATTTAATGCGTTTTTAATCAAGGGATTGTTCAAGCGCACCTTAGCGATACCATTTATATCCTCCTCCAGATCAATTGAGCTACCGTCATACGAATATTTGGCCATCAATTCTCTTGCTTCATCGACCGTCAATTCCGGTCTATCGTAATTAAAGTTATGCAAGTATTTTTCCTTAGGAACACGTTTTTTTTCCAATCTCAATAGCTTTGAAAAACGAATAACACGTTGTGGAACACCTGATTTCAAGAAAAACTGTATTTATATTTATAGATACTATGGATTACTAAAAACCTGTATACTCGTGTATTAGAAATCAATACCTTTAACATGGACACAATTTGAATTTAATAAAATAATATGGATCAATTGTTTTACGACAGTAAAGATTATATAGTACACTATATTATAATATTTTATAAAATTGAATAATGTATTATAAAAATGTTAAATATCATAAAGATATTGGTATTTTTTTATGATAAAAATATCAAAAAAATCGATCAACATAATTTTTCTAAATCGTATTATACTAATATTGTCTCTTAAAATTTTTTATTTTTATAAATCACATGCAGATGATAATTTCTAAATAATTCTAAATGGTTAATATATACTATTTTAAGTCCGTAACTTTAAAAATGTAAGTAACATTTAGTAATTACACTAATATACTTACCTACAATTTGGTAGGCTCCCAAATAAATCTTGCTCATCTAGAACAATAACAAAATGTGTATTTGTAATGTCATAGTTCAGTGTCAATGTTAATGGATATTTTACTTTTGAACTAACTCAACTAACTATCCAACTTAAACTAATTTTAATATATAATTATACATTTTCAAAACTATCCATTACTTTTTAAAAATTTGACTTCTAACCATTTCGTCTGATTAATTTAAAATGAAATCATAATTAAAATACAATTATGTAATTTAATGTTAATGGATTTTATAACTATCATAGATCTGTTAATATTATCCAAGTGCATTTTATTAATTGTAACTTTTAAGGAGTGACTTCGTGTTTAATATATCATGAATGTGAAGATACCTTTATGAGCATTGTAACCAATAAACAGATTTGCATTTTGATTTTAGGTATACACATACAGAATTGAATAAGAATTTTAGCATTATTATAAATTCAAAGCCATTAACTATAAGGTTATCTATTTTGAATACTGATATATTCAACTAATTTTCAATTAAACTTTAAAATCCTTAATATAACAATTCGGCTGCATCCGAGTTGGGTCCCAAATTTATAATTGATACACTAGTTGGGTCCCGAATTATTTTAGGTACTACACTAGTTCGGTCCCGGATTTTTTTAGTTACTACACTAGTTGGGTCCTGAAATATTTTAGCTACAACACTAGTTCTTGAATATTTTTTGGTAAGTACTACACTATACTAACATTTTCCTTCCCATTTTAACAGACTTATGACTGTCTATGATCTATTTAGACCACGGGTATGGTTAAAATTTTTTTAAAAATATAAGTTATTAGAATTTTATTAAAAAATAAATCACTTTTGAATTTACAAACTTTTGGAAAAATCATATGTGTGTTGGTAAAAATTTATACGACATTAATTTTACAAAATCAAATTGATTGATTATTCCTGCATTTACGTCTTATTTTATTACGAATATCCCAATAGTCATATTATATACGTGTACGTACTTTTCATTTACTTTTCAATGTAATAATATTGTATTAATATTATTTTATATTTTAAATTATTATAATATTTTTACTAACTATCAATTACTTATACTTTAGTATTTTTAATATTTAAAAAAAAAACTGTAAAAACATTTTTAACCATATCTGTGGTCTAAATAGATCATAGACTGTCTGTTAAAATGAGAATGAAAATGTTAGTATAGTGTAGTACTTACCAATAAATATTCAGGAACTAATGGAATATCTATAATAATTCGGGACTCAACTAGTATAGTACCTTTAAAAATCCGGGACCCAACTATTATAGCACCTTGTAAAATCCGGGACCCAACTACCTGCGATTAGCCCCTAGTATTCGGGACCCAACTCGGATGCGCCGAATAATTCATTAATTTATAATGAACTCCATTAAACTCGTTATCTTTGTTTTCATAATGTTTAAATACTAACAAACAATTAAAAAAATTGCTAATATATTTTTTTTATAAGCCCGTAAAGTTCAAATTTGTATAAAATATGTCAAAATCGCAATAATTGGCAAGTTATTTTGTTGTTGAAAATTTACATTCTTGTTGGTATTTAGACTTAAGGTTCATAACTTTAACACAATGTTATCCATAAGCTTTTCTTTAAATAACTATAAAAAAATGTCTACTGGACTTTCAGTAAATTTAGTCCGGATATTAAATCCAACCATGAATTTTAGATTCTGAATGGAAAATCTTCCGTTAAATGGAATCTATTGGTTTTACAATGATGTGGTTTTTTTTTTTATTCAATTTTTAGATTCTGAACGGAGTGATGGAATCTATTGATTTTACAATGATATGTTTTTTTTTTTTTTTTGTGTTTGACGACAACTTTTTTTGCAGTAAAAATGCTTCGATTATTTTAAATAGCAACTTTTCTGAAAGGAAAGTGAATGTAGATGGTACTTGGGCATGTCAAAATTCTAACTTTCTTAATATCTTTTGAAAAAATCGAAAAAAACGAAAAAAAAATTACAAAAAAAACGGGAAATTTTACGCAAAATCACGTTTGTACAAACCACATTTTTTTTAAAATGCTCTAACTCAAAAAAGAAAAACCGCAATAACTTGAAATTTTCAACAAATCTTTATATTGGTGTTCTCTATACATGGTTAAGTTTTCAAAGTATTTTGATATATTTTAACTTACTTATAGACAATTTAAATTTTCGATTTTTGTAATTTTTTTTTTTTAAACACCTATAAAATTTAATAGACTGGCCGAAAACTCTCGAAAATTTAACACAAGGTTTATAATAAGCTTAACTTATCTTCACTAGAAAATATCGGAGATCCTTTCACTCAAATTTTTTTTTATAAGCCTATAAAGCTCAAATTTGTATAAAATGTGTCAAAATCAGGATAATTTGCAAGTTATTTTGTAGATAAAAATTCATAAAATTTTTTCTGTTTATATTTGAGGTTCAAAATTTTAACACTAGTTTGTCCATAAGCTAATCTTCAAAAATATATAAAAAAATTTCTACCGGACCAAAAAGAAAAAATTTTATGACCGTTTGAAATTTAAATTTTTAGGAAATTGCATAAAATAGCGATTTATGGTCAAACGATTTTAAATATTTCTTATAATTCAAAAAGTATAAATTGCAGAAACTTGAAATTTTCACCAGTTGTTAAAATAGGCATTTCCTTTATGTCATAATTTTTTTAAAATATTATATTGATTTTTAAGCCACTTATAGGCATTTAAAAAATTCAAATTTTTTACATTTTTTTTTTATAATCGGTGATAAAAAAAAATAGACCAATACAAAAAACTTGAAAATTTAATAGAATATTCCGCACAAGTAATTTTTATTTTCATTCAAAAATCATCAAAATCCACATGCACATTTTTTTTTTATAAGCTTTGAACAGTGAATATTGACATAAAATTACATGTAAAATATAATATATAAAATTCTAGACTGACAAATCATATAGGTTTTTTTAAAATGCTCTAACTCAAAAACGAAAAACCGCCACAACTTGAAATTTTCACCAAATCTTTATATTGGTGTTCTCTATACATGGTTAAGTTTTAAAAGTATTTTGACATATTTTGACTCATTTATAGACAATTTAAATTTTCGATTTTTGTAAGTTTTTTTTTTTTTTAAACATCTATAAAATTTTTTTGGCTGTCTAAAAACTCTTGAAAATGAATTAAAGAATTAAATATAAGTAATACTAATTGTAACTTAAAAATATCGGAGATGGTTTTACTAAATTTTTTTTCATAAGCCCATAAAGTTCAAATTTGTATAAAATATGTTAAAATCGCGATAATTTGCAAGTTATTTTGTAGTTGAAAATTCAAAAATTTTTTTCTATTTATACTTAAGATTCAAAATTTTAACACTAGGTTGTCCATAAGCTTTTTTTTTTTTTGTGTCTGTCATCACGTTTTGGGGCAATAAAAATGATTCTTTTTTTTTTAAACAGCAACTTTTCTGAATGAAAAGTGAATTTAGATAGTACTTGTCATTTGAGCAAGTCAAAAATCTAACTTTTTCAATACTTTTTAAAAGCGTCGAAAAAAACAACAAAAAAATTATGAAAAAAACAGGAATTTTTATGCAAAATCACGTTTTGGCAAACTACGTTTTTTTTTTTTTTAAATGCTTTAACTCAAAAACGAAAACCGCAGATACTTGAAATTTTCACCAAATATTTATATCGACATTTTCTATACATAGTTAAGTTTTCAAAGTATTTTGACATATTTTGACTTATTCATAGATAATTTAAATTTTTCATCAGCGTCGTATCATTATAAATTATTATAATGTGAGGCGATTTCTATTGATAGCTGTATCTAAAGTTCTACTGGACCGATTTTCACCATTTCTTTTTAACGCAAGTATTCGGCGTGCAGATGAGAAAAGTCGAAAATGTATCAATATAAAAATTTTTGGAAGTACTAATTCCCTGTAGTGATGTATAGCGACGTTTGTTGCTTGCAGTGTGCACGTACACTGCAATATTCATTATCCCCACTGGTCCCACTATTCTTACGTCTACTGACTACTGCAGTTCTGCTCTATCATCATCAGCGACGACGTGCATAACTACGACGTGTATACTCTTACACAATCATCATCCCCTCTTACTAATTGGTAGTTGGCACATGCGCCGTGCGCGATACCTCAACTGCGCAATAAGCACAGTGGCGAATTTCCCAATAAACAAAGTAAGCACATGCTTACAGTGGCAATATTTCAGGGGCGGCAAATTTTCATTGTGTTTTTTTTCTTTTACAAATGTGTATAGGTTTTGAAATATATTATGTGAAACAAATTGTTTACTCTAAATACTAGTTTAGCAAATAATTTAAAAACTGAAGAATATAAGTATGATACAGTAAGAACTAAAAAACGTAAATTTCAAGCAGATGAGGCTAGGGAAAATGAAGTTTATATGACTGAACGAGAAAAATTTAAAGTAGAAATATACTTTACAATTTTAGATCGATTGAAAAGTAAATCAGAAAAGAGGTGTGTTGCTATAATAATATTTTTGAAAAGTTTGATTTTTTGATTAATTTAAATAAACTTTCATCTGAAGAAATTATACTTCAAGCTAATGAACTTCAACGATTTTATGATGAAGATTTAGAGAAATCCTTTTTTTTTGAAAGTATTCATTTTAAATTTTACCTTAAAAATGTTACTATAAAAAAATAAAAATAATTTTAGCTTCATTGAACTATCACAACTTATTCGCAGTCAAAATTTACAAATAATTTTCCCTAATGTTGACATAACATTACGTATTTATTATGCATGGCAATTAGTAATTATTCTTCTGAGCGAATATTTTCAACATTAAAGCGTATCAAGAACTATTTAAGGTCTAGCATGGAAGAGGATAGATTAAATTCTTTGATTATTAGCGATTGAGACAGAACTAGTGAATGAAATTGATTTCGATGAAATGTTAAACGATTTTGCAGCTCAGAAATCACGCCGAAAGCCATTGATTGGGTAGTGTTGGCGCCGCTACCGATCCTACGAATATAGGCGGTTGTCGGCAACGACTCGCATGGAGTATTGAGGACAAGATTAGGTTTTGATTGAATTTGTCAAATAGGTATGGTCGGAAACACGTATATTATATTGTAATTAGTTAATATTTATGTTTATCCGCCACGACATACATAATGCGAGATACTTAAATAACAACATAAAGACTAATTTATACGGGGGTGATACACATCAGAATAATAATGAATAATTTAAATAAATACAAATAATAATAATAACCGCAAACATGTGATACGTATGGGAGATGTCTCGGCGGGAACAGTGGAAATGCCGGCGTCGAACACGTGTAGTACAACCTCGGTTACCGCAACAGCACCACGATGCGGCGAAGAATCCAGGGAAAGCACGCAAACTGAATGTTTTTGATTGGGACAATACCAAAACGACGGCAGCGAACCACGTGCAATATACACAAAACGTGGACAGCACCACGGGCAATATAAAGCTGTTACCGCGACGGCACCACGGTGCGGCGTAAACTCCAAGCCCACACGCAACCGGATGTTTCCGGTAGGAACAAGATCGTCGTCGGCGAAGCACTCGTGCGTCACGAACAAAAAACGTCGACGGCACCACGAAAAACAAGAACACACACACACCGGGGCGTTCCTTCACCGCTGGTCACGGGACGACAGGGTTCACGCAACCGAACAGCGGGCCTCCGCTTCGCCGGACGACGGGGGGGGGGGGGTGGCTGGACGAAACTTCTAGACAGTTCTACGACTGTCGCGCCCTCGTCGGACTGGCCGCGAAACCAGTTGGCACGAGCCACCGGTTTGAACGCGTGTCGTGCGTCAACAGGTAGATTAATTAAATTGTTTATTTTTGTTATTTTTTAAGTGCTAAAATGTATAACCCGACAGCATAACTTTTTTTAAAAAAAATTGAACGAATTTTGATATAATTTTCATAATATTATATTTATATAATTTTATAACATATCTACAACATGTCAATATGTATCTTTTAACAATGGTGTTTCATTATAATTTAATGTACTTAAAAATAATAAAAGTTCTACTGAACAAATTTAGATATATTTATTTATATATATAGGGAAAAATATCCCTCGATTTGCTATGCAACACCATCTAAAGTAGGTCACAGGGTTGGAAAAATGCATTTTAATTGCACCAAGTCACCGGGCAGGGTCACTTGCTCACTGCGCTCGCACGGGTAATATAATGCGAAAACAAAATTTATCTAATTAAGTAGGTTACAAGGGCTCTCTCAATTTGTAATCTAGAAACCAACTACATAAAGAATATACATAAATATTTTATTACACATCTAATAGGGTTTCCTTTAAATCATTGAACATTTTCGATAAGATAAAATATAAAAATATATAATATATAATATATAAATAATAAATTAAATAATAATATATAAAAATTAAAATAGTTGAAAAAAAAATGTAAAAAATATTTCTATTCAGAGTGGATTCGAACCTGAGCGCACCTCGGACAGATGGATAATTTGACCACTGCACCACACTTGTCGTTATACAACTACTTCTATACTCCCTAAAGAGAAATGTGGAAAGCGTTTTAGACCTGTAACTTAAAAACTAAGTCCGAGCCCCAAATTCTGACTTCAATATCATTTTAATACCCTAAACTAAATAAATCAAAAAAAAAAAAATTGCAAAAAAAAGGTGTCCGGTAAAGTATAAATATACCATATATTTATATGAAAAGGCGGTAATTTTTTTTGTGCTTACAGAGGCACAGTAGATAAATCCGGCACTGAATACGCATGCGTACCATGAACGGTGCATTTTTGTATTTAAACGCTCCTGCTCCGTCAAGGTCGCTGGTGATGTGCGTAACTACGGCGAGTACAGCACATACACAATCGTACCCTTCCTCCCTAGAGGGCCCCTCCATTACGGTAACGTACTATACAAAAATTAAAAACTATATTACGTACATATATTTTAGATACTGATTAAAAAATTGCATTTATCGAGGTTTATTTTGAATTATTAGAAATAGAATAAAAAAAAAAAATACGTCACTATGGTACATGGTGATCTTAAATTCGGGTTGATTATTATTCTATAATTATTCTTAAAATAGCTTGTAGGTATAAATATCATTTATGCTTAGGTAGGTATATTCGTTGGCCAAACGCCAAAGAGTTATGTCCAAGGAGTTAAAAACCACAGGAATGTCTAATAGACATTCTAAGAATTAATTATACTAATATTATTTTGTGTAAATTGAAAATGGTAGTCATAAATGCATTATGCACTACACAGTTGATATAAATAGTCCAAGAAGCTATTACAATATACTAACACAATCGCACAACACCACTAAAAAGGAATTTAGAATACTTTTCAAATATATTTGGTTACAAATATTTATAATTGTCTACAAATAGGTCAAAAATAGTGAAAATACTTTGAAAACTCAACAATGTAAATAGAGAACGTTAATGTAATATTTCAGTAAAAAAAAAAAAACATACACACACACATCATTGGTAAATTAATACATTCATCACTTCATTCAGAATTTAAAATATGAAGATAAAGGTTATCATCACGTCTATTAATAATTTTTAAAATGAATAATTTATACAAGTTAACCCTTTCACTACCATTGTCCATTACAATGGACATGACATTCTATTATTTTTCCCCAGTTACTGTTTTAGTATATTAATATTGTTTGATATTGATCGCAATCGGTAAGTTCTGTAGAATATGATAAAAATATTTTCATTCTAATAACTATAAGTAGTTTTCATCAATAAATGATTATAAAAAAAAAAAACATGAAAAATCGTACGTAAAAAAATCGAAATATTTTCTCATTTCCTGGCTAAAATATTATTATTGGCTGCACTGTATATTTTTTTCTACATCTTAAATATTATTAAGAATATAATGCCGCCGGTCAAGTTCACCTTTAGCATTTAATTTGATAGTTATACGTGATAAGAAGCATGTCCATTGTAATGGATACTGGGAGACGGGGCCAAATGTTTATATAATATGTGCCCTTTACCCAATAACCGATTTCAGCAGTTGAACATTTCGTAGTATTTGAAATTGAAAACAATACAATTGAATACACTATATACATGTATTTCTATTGCTTCTTTTGTATAATATGCGTCATATGTCACATTA
>JAIPRK010000205.1:146236-302424 GCA_025469195.1 Chaitophorus viminalis
TCGTTATTCGTATACAATGATATCTATCATTGCATTCAAATTTAACAAATCCATTGTAATAATGACCTATCTTATAAACGAGGTACACTCCACCTCCAACTGTACAGCAAAGCGAGGCCCACCCGTTTTCTTTTTATGCTTTTGAAAAGTATGTAAATTTTTGACTTGCCCAAGTACCATCTACATTTACTTTCCTTTCAAAAAATTTGTTGTTTAAAAAAGTTGAAGCATTTTTACTGCCCCAAAACGTCATGATAGACACCAAAAAAGAACACACACATCATTGTAAAACCAATAGATTCCATCACTCCATTCAGAATCTAAAATGTCACTAGGTAAGCTATCGGAAATGTATAGGTCGATGCGAAATCCGCGTTTAGTTGTTTAGTTCAGAAATTTCACAGTATCTTATTTGAGCTCGTCATGCTCCGTCGTTATTTAATAGCTGCGTGTTTTGGCGGCCATCGTCAATTTCATCTTAATATAGACGTATGTATATCTACCGTTAAGTATAAATTTGTATGATATCACGGTCTGTAGATAACGTTCAGGTAAAAACTTACCACGGATTACAGTTTACCCACTAATGGATTTGCACACCCCCCACGCACTGAACACGATGTACATCAGATAAAAGCATTAAACTTTCTCCGCTCAAATGAATACCAGAAATGAATAACGAGCAAAAGATCTTTTATTTAATACTAATTAAGTTGGAAAATTTTTCCCTTTTTTGTGACCTATATTATTTCGATTTAATTTACTAAGGTACTATTTGGGTCTGTTACACTCGCTATTACAATTATAGTTAAAATTAAATAAATGAATATTATACTTTTTGGCTAATATATTATTACATATTCAAAAAATAAGAATTAATATAGATATATTATCGTGTTTAAATTTTAAATACTGCATCGAGTGCATCGTCTGAATTTTAATATAACCTATATCGACCACTGTATAATAATATAGTGTCATCGAATGAAGTCTATAGAACATTAGGTTGCTGTATTATATTATTTCATTAGCATGGATTTAAGAATCTGTAAATGTTAGCGTATGGTTTTTTCTATTATAGCGTGTTTATATATGTTTTAAAAATATCTGGAATTTGATAATATAAGTATCGGCAAGTAGTAGTAGCTGTAATGATTTTTTAACAATGGCAAAAAAATTGAAACAAAAAAAAGTATTGGCAAACTGGGTGTTGATGACCTGGGAAATCACATTTTAAAATACTTTATAATTTACCCAATTTATACTAAAATTTATTAAAAAAATATATATATTCAGAACATATTATATAAGATGTTTTTTTAACTACCACATATCATAATGTATTATTTCTTAAAATTATAACTCTCAGAACACGTTCATTTTAATCAATGCGTAGATGACACTCTATTTGCTGTGTTATTAAGGACGTTTTTTTCCATTCCAATCTCTACTTATTTGGTCTATATTGATCATTCACTGTTGTAAGTTTTGCTCATAAACATTCAATTTTATACATCCCCATAAAAATAATAAAAAATAAATCATAATATTTGGTCTATATTGATCATTCACTGTTGTAAGTTTTGCCCATAAACATTAAATTTTACACATCCCCACAAAAATAATAAAAATAAATCATAATATTTGCTCATATTTATTCATTATGCTCGTAGTTGGGTCAAAAAGTCGTTTATCATGAATATTCATGATTACATAGCGATCTGAATTAATTATCAGGGAATTTACACTACGTCTTTAAAAAAGTAAGGTCTTATATTATTTCATACCAAACAGACTTAAACATTACTAAAACCACTAAAAAACGTCAGAAACCACAGAAAAGTCATTTTGATAAAAATGATTTAGCTCGACTAGGGAATAAGTCTGTAAAATGTTTATATGATTTATGATTCACTGAAGCTGGATTTACAACTGAATGCTAGAATATAGCACCTAAAACCTGGGTTCCCAAACTAAAATAACTTAAAAGTTTTTAAATTGCGAAAACTAAAGTTTGGCGTGCTCGTGTGCTCTCTATAATTAAACGGTACATAGGAAAAATTATTTAATTTTAAATTTTGATTAAGTTTCCAATACAATATTTTACATTGTACTCGAAAAGAAAAATGTACTTTACAGAACTATAAAAAAGGGATTAAAAGAAATTATAATTATAATAAGTTAATCATTTTATAGAAGAGGACGACTATTTAACGTAGAAGTGGTAACTATAACCAGTGGCAGTCAAATGATTTTGTCATGTGGTAATGTGGTTTATTTTTTAATATGCAATTAATTTTTTTGATAAATATTTGTAAGCAATATATAATATTAAGTAGTGAAATTTGAAGAAAGATCATGGAGGGATCTATCCCCTTCACATATGACCGCCACTGACTATAGTCTATAACTGAAAATAATACTATAGGGAATGCCCTATAGCGAAATCCTTTAGTAATATAATAATATAATACAGTCGCCGAGACTGTTTTCAAGGAATGAAAATCAGAAATTTTTTTACATGGTTATTGAACGCTATTACAACACAAATGCAGTTACGAAAAAAGTCACATGTATCTAATTCGTACATTGTTGGTATCTTTTACTATTATACACCATTAGATCATAATAACATTCATAACTTATAGCCTATAGGTAATAAATGGTGCACGCGGACTGTTTGTCCCTTCTTTTTTACAGTGACGTGTACAAGTATGATATTTCACTTTTAATGTAATATTAAAAGTTAAAACGGTTGTATAGAATCTTCCGTCCCCAATCGATTCTGCGATTACGAACCTGAGGATATAGGTTCGCCGCTTTACGCAAACACGTCAAGGACACGCCAACCGACCGTCAGCAGCAGCACGGCTGTGATTCAAGCGTATACAATACATTATAAATTATAATAATAAAAATAATATTAGGTACGTGTACACGATATTGGCACGAACAGCAACGTGTATACAGCGTACGCATCAAATCGGTCTCAATGTCTCATTAGAACGACGAATGGCCGATACGCGTGCGCGGTTACGATGACGGGTCGCGAAACAACTGGCAATTAACTGAACAACATAATATTATATTGTTAACGCTTTCGGTTACGTGACGGCTACGCAATAAATAATATCATGTAATTACGACGAAAAAAAAAAAAACAAAAAAACAAAAAAACTCCAAACAACCATGTAAAATTATGACAAATTATTATTATTAATCAGTAGTCTGCAGGTGAAAAAAAAAGTATGCAAAGATAATCATTATAAAGGCGCGTACAATTTATTTATAAAATATATAAATACCAAACTACTGTATCAAAAGTACATAATATAAATAATATATTAAATACGTCTACTATACACACACTCACACATACGTGCACACAACTATTTTCATCGCGGCGAAACACTAGTGACATAGGCGTTTTACTTACAGAATCGGAAAATCATTTTCTACACGTATTCCCAAGGTTTAGCATGAAAAAACATACAAAATATCGTCATGAAAATCTATGGATATTATTACACGCTAAAATATGCATATCATAATGTATTATATGAGTATATTATCACATTATATTGTTGACTCATCAACGGTGCCAATTTATCTTGTTATTATTGTTTCCGACCACACCGTGGTTAAATCATTAGATGTATAATTATATATTTATAATTTTTTTATTATAACTTATAGTTAACACAGATAGATATAAGTATACCTACCTGACTAGTGTAATAAAAAAAAATGTATTCATTATAGATATATTTATTAATTATTATATTTACAATATGTATCGGCACTTACTTGTCCGAGCTGGATGTGGATGACCGCGCCTTCAGACGACCCATCTTCAATGTGACTTTGCCCGTGGTCGTCTTCAGCACGGCCGCGGCTTCTTCTTGCGAAGCATTCCGCACGTCTTGCCCGTTCACTGCTAAGATCTGATCACCTTTCATCAGACGCCCATCAGCTCCAGCAGCAGTTCCAGCCACCTGTGTATACGGGAAATTCGAGTGATTCAATATCCAACTTAGTACATTGTCAGTACATCGATAAATGATATTTTTTTATTCAAAGTTCTAGTTTATTTTTTTAAAATATTTGGGATACAATTTTGACAAAATAAATTCTTATAAGGGATTAAATATGATTTATATCATTTTGTTATAAATCGAAATAGGTACTTAATCCTGATATCTTTAATATCAATATAAAAATAAAATTTTAATAAAATAAAATAAATAGTATAAAGTTTAGTTTGTCTTATTAAGATTCTTGCGAGGTCATTATGTCTCGTCAAGTAAGGTCTTACAATGATCTTTTAATTCTTGTTGTAAAAAAAGCTTCTTTTATAATAACGTCAATAACTATCGCATAATAAGATTATGAATTATTACAAATGCCAATAATAAAATAAAATATTTAGTATAAAGTTTCAAATTCTAACATGGTGGGCTATCTGTAGGATTGGTTTATTTTTAAATTAGTTCGCGGCCCACCCCTCACACAGTCATTGATACGTACACGCGACTGCGGCAGTAACATATTTAATGCAGAGACCATTTTTTAATATTATTATTACTATACAATTATGTTAAAAATGATTGTCAATAATAGTTATTTATTTATTTTTGGGATAATTTATCAGTTTATTACTTATATGTGTTTTGTTTTAACACTTACGGCGAACCTTCAATGTTTCATAAGAAAAAGTTCGAAATAGTTAATTATATGCACTGTTTCGTGACAATAGCTCTATACCTCTAGTACGATGTTAAAATATTATTATACTTACAATATCTGATATAAATATTCCCGAACCGGATTTCCTTCCCACTATGCTCAGTCCCATCCCTTTTCCAGGTTTTTTTGTCAGTTCCACGTCAAACGTGTCCATAATGTTCGATGTGTTTGCGGACACGGTGCTGTTATCGTCAGGAACGCACAACTCATCTCGTAACACAACCATGGTCACCTTTGGAAAATATTCACATAGAGGTAATAAAATAATTATGTATTAATAATACATGAATCGCGTTCAAATATAATAAATATAGACAATATTTAACGAGGGTCGAGACGGTTGTCCTTTACCGTGCATGCACAATAATACATACTTTTGCCGGTGTTTGTCGTAGAACGCTCAGCGCTTTTGTGTGCGTTATGTTTCTAAAGTCTTCTCCGTTAACTTCCACTAACTGATCACCAGGTCTAAGTCTACCGTCTTTGGCTGCAGCGCCATCTGGGTACACCTCGTGAATAATGACTACGTCCTTTTAACACAATACAATTTAAAAAATTGTGGCGTGAACAATAGCTTATAATTTGTCAGAGTTTACGATACGTTTTGTACATAAAATATATGGTATTATTATTATTATTATTACCAGCAATGTATCGGATCCGCCTACGATGCTAAGACCCAAGCCAACTTTGTCCTTGTTGATTTCGATCGTCGATTCAACACCGGATTTGATCGGAGCAGTGGCCGGATCTGGCGGTGGTTCAACTGAATGATCCAAAGAAACGGGCGATTGAGATTCTAATATTAAAAAAAAAAAAAAAAAACGGTTTAGTAAAAAATATACTCAGTCACCTTAAAATTAATTATTATTGTTCGTATATTTTTAAATGTCATACTCACAAAAAATATTTTTTTTTTTAAAAAACAGTAATATCCATGCAATGACGAAATATTATAGAATGCAAACATGCAGCAAAAATATAACAATATATAAGCGTAATGAACGAAACATTGAAAAAAAATTCGACTAAAGATCAATTAACTTACTCGGTTTTTCCGGTTGTTTGGGTTTTTCGGCATTTTTCTGGTCAGCAGCTGTTCCGCCGTCATCCTTACGCGGGTTACATACCACCAACGTTACAACGCCTTCGGTTTTTTTAAGTAACGATGACGCCTGTAAAATTATCAATAATTTGCACATATAATATGAATTTAATTTTAAACATGTCAAATTATTACTCACCGCATCATAAGTACTACCCAGTAATGTGTCTTTATTTACAGCCAAAATCAAGTCGCCTACCGTCAGACCCGCCTGTAAAGGAAGAATAGACATAATCGGTGTAAGAATATTTGTAAAATAATAATTTGTTCTACACTACTGTTGGAAGATAACCCATTTTTTTTCATTTTTTATTTTATTTTACAGCAAATATTTGCACAGCTGTAATGACGTGGGACTATCACTTTTTTTATCGAACAGAATAATAAGCAAGAATATTGCACCGAATTTCCCCGAAAACTATTGTATTCACCTGTTCAGCCGGACTTCCTTCTTGTATGTCGGATATGAATATGCCAGTCCCGAGTTCCGCGTGTTTCCCCTCCAAAATCATTATGCCTAACCCATGAGGACTCTGAAATCAAAATATTTTACGTTTTGCTGTTATTATTTTTCAAATTTTTTTTTTTTTTTTAATGACAGACTACTGTTTTTATGAAAGTATGTCAAAACTCTATATTCAAACTTTAGTACACTCGCAGCAGTGGTCAGATATAATATTACATCGTACGTATGATTAAATATTACATTAGTTAAATGCATGCAAATAAAACAAAAATATAACAATAACACATTTACACCTCGAAGTATTTATTATAACAACGTTTATTCAGAACACTGGAGGGCAAACACTTTGAATCTTGTTAACACTTCCGGTTATCTCGTTCATATTAACCACTGCAGTGGCCAATTGTAGAATAACAAATAGATCGTAACAAATAACTAAATGGAAATGTATTTTAAGGTGTTGAACTATGAATGTATCTTGTGGGTTTTCACCAAAAGTAATAAAACTATAATTTATACGCAGGATATAGTTGAAAATCATAAATTGAACGATCAAATAAGACGTAAGTAAATTCAAGGAAATTATTATAGCATAATATTTAATAGCTAATCACCCCATTAACTTTCTAATATTTTAGGTATTATACTTTTGCGGTTGCCCTCTATGTTCAATACAAAATACACTTTTTACGCAGTTATATAATTAAAAAATAAAAATGAAAATTATAAATAAACAATCAAAAATCATAAAAAAAATTTAAAAAAACCATCAATCAACGATCCAGTGTGCTGTATTCTTTTACCTGTTGTGTGGGTGAATTTGTGATTTGGCCTTCGTATGCAAAACTGATACAGGGCTATAGGAAACATATCAAATCAACTGTACTACACGACAATACGACATTATATAAGTGGTTAATCCTGCGAGAGATGTGAGAGCGTGAGTACATTATAATATTCAATACAAATCATGTAAATAATATACATATACATATATGCGCACATATATGTATTTATTGATTTATACATACATATAGATGTACAAATATATTTATGCATGGGTGGATACATTGATATACGTATGTCTAAATATGTGTTTAATATTTTAAAAAATACGCAAATTTAAATGCTGTAAGCAAATTTCAGAGGTTTTGGTCAAATTCACAGATAGAAGGTATATACGTATATACTATAAAGGAATTGAGGAATAATAGCCATGTGCCTATACATAATTATATTGCACGGGAATGTATTTTCATTTTACAAGATTAGTGTAGATAGGTGTATTATACATGTATGCAGGAAACATACAAACAGAAAAATTCACCTTTTTCAAAGTAACAATCCGCAGACCTTTATAATTGGCATACTTCTCCTCCGGCGTCTGCAAATAAAAAAGAACATTAGTTTTGAGAGTTAGAAAAAATAATAAATACTATAAAACAAGTTAGTACTTACCTCGTCATCGAGTGTGATAGGAAACTGAGTAATCGGTCGCACAGCTAATTCGTCTAGAGCTGTTGGTCTCCTGTTAAATATATGTAATAAATGGCAAATAGAACATTACGATTACACACAATTTCTATACCAAATCATTACGTCAATGGTCAATTGATAGGTAAATTTGCGCGAATTAAATTCATTACTGACGAAATGAATTGTATAATAGGTAATTATTAATTGTACATAGTAAAAGCTTACCTCAGCACAATTATTTTGTAAATAGGTCCTGGTATGCCTTTGATAATGGCTGAAGCATTAAGGTGACATCTTCCATGTAAAACTACCCCATTAACCTGAAAAAAATTTGTTTTTGTTCCATTAGATTAAATAAAAAATTTTGATCGATTCTTTACTTAGGAATTGAAATAAATTAGATACCTAAACAATTAACTTATTATATGTTCATTGTGTATAATAGTAGTGTATAGTAGTGTGTACGTATATGTATAAAATGGTGTATAGTCAGTACGGGCCGAAGATGTCGATCACAGATCAAACATTATAAAACATTATTAAAAAAGTTAGAATTCACATAATTATACATATTTTATAAAATTTATGACCAATATATTCAACTTTTATCAGAGAATATGAGATTAAAAACAATAAGATCATATTACCTATTTGTAACGAGCGGTTAAATAAAATTGTAACAAATATTCATAATTGAAAACAAACAATGAAATAAATTCACGATCGCGAACGCAAAGTGCCAAATTTCCAATTATGAAAACAAAACGTTACTGATATCAGCGCTATCTACTAAAACCTGGAGGAAACACTGTTGGAACCATGAATGAACCATCCAATTATAGAGTAACCTAGGATCAACTAACTCCTATCCAAAAACCCATGGTGAAACTGGAACAATGGTAACTCAGAGATAGTCGGTAAATCAGGATTACCTAATCTGCATTTTAAACTCATACATGGTGAAACCGGCCCTTAGAGCGCTACAGTAAGTATTCAGTTCTTACTTCTTATAATTTATAGAGAAAGTAATAGTACGATAAAATCATTATTATTATTAATATATTATTATGCTTGCCTTGTTGTCTATCTTAATCAAAATTAAACTGGATATTTCAACTATTAATTATTTCTTACTCGTTTCAGATATTTCTAAGATAAGACATGTTTTTAGTGTAACTTCGTTGTGTCGTCTACTACTAAAATCGATTAACTAACAATATTCAAATATTTTATAAAATTGTTATTGGTTTAATAGTTTAATTACTTATCATGTGCATCATATAATTATGTACATTATATACTTTTATTTACATATAAGTGAATGTGTCATGTGTGACTTGTGTTTTTGATTTTATAAATATATTATTACTTTTTTTTTAAAAAAAATAAGCCACAAAATTGTTAAAGCTACATTTGATTTGTTCAAGCCAATTAATAACAAGGAACTTTGTACTATAACATAAAATGACTTGTACAATATCACAATTATTCAAGAGTTAGTTAGTGTTTAGTATAAAATATAATACACATTATACATTTTAAACATGTCTAATTTAGCATTTTATAATTTTTCATTTTTATTATTTATTATCTTATCTTTGAACAATTCAATACAGTTAGTACATAAAAATTATACATTATTACATTAACATAAGTAATTTTTGATAAGTGTACAGTGATCATTAATAACAGTACTACACAATTGTAAATACCTAATGATCATAATTTAATAAATTATTTAAGTATTTTTAGTTTTTACTAATTTTTAACAATTTTTATCATTCTTTATTTTTGAAAATTCTTATGTAATAATATGGCTTATAGGTATAAAAACTATTGTTAGTTAATAGATAAGAATTAAAGAAATTGAGTCTAAAATAATTTATAAAAATTAGAATACATTAAGTACAAATAATGGTATAAATTATACTAGATACAAAGTATTATGTGTTAATTAAATGATTAAATAAATTATAGGTATAGGATAGGTATATATTATTTTTTGATAGCAAAAGTAAAATAAATATAACATTGTAATTTGGTATGCATAGTTTTATGAGCCTTATTCTTTATATTTATTGAGAAATTACTCAAGATAAAAATTAGAATATATTATACTATATGAAATGTATTACTAAAATAGTACATATATTATATCGATGTTATCTAAATGTATGAGAGACGGTCAAATAATAAATTATACCCGACAAAGGAAACATATGGATTTACGTGATACACATAATTTTGAAGTTAAATATAATATTATTTAGGTACTATACTGAATTTTATATTGCTTATAGGATACCACTTAGTTAACATTTTATGTTTGAATAGATAAATATAGTACCTATATCATTCTCATTCCACAAATAATTGTAAAAGATGTAAAATATAAAACATAGATACCTATTATACGTTTTAAATTGAGTTGCATTAGAAATTTATTTTACAAAAAAAAATGTGTTCTGTTATAGCGGAAAACATGTACACCTTTAACCTTTTAGCCTACGGAAAAACCAAATATAGGTCAACCGTTTCTATCCGAATCCACTCCCCCTCTCATTTGAATAGCATAACTTGCAAAACCGCGCTCTATACATCACAACTGCATGTGTCAGCTTTTTTCAAAACTCTTTGTTATATCAAAAAAATCGGTCTTATCAATACATTTTCGTTTATATTATAATTCGGTATCATGACAAATAAACTGTAGAAGATATGACTTTTCACATTTTTTAATTTAATTTAAATTTTTTATTCGCACAGTGAAATGTTAAGTAATTACAGTATTTTATTATGATGTATCATTCGTGCTCTAGTTTTGTTTAAAAAATATGACATAAGAGGTTATAGATATAAAATAGGGTTTGATGATAATAAAAAAAGAGTCCACCTGACGATTACGAGTCACGAAAGATTCTGAGCCAATATAACGTGATGCACGTAAACCCATTTTCCTTCCCCATTGGTTGTATATTCTTCGTTACCGGATGGATTCAAAGCCTTAGGGTAGTTGTGTATATCCATGAATAAGTTATGAGCATGCTAAAGAGAAGCTCGCCAGTGAACGTGGTCACATTTATATACACGTATACATAAATACATAATACAACCTTTTTATGCATACAAATACACATGTTGTACTTGTAACTTCTACATACGTATAAGCTATAGCTTACAGAGCTTACACAATAATGTTATTCGATAAATTCATAAATGTATTGTAGTTTAACTATGGTTAGGTGGCTAGATAGGGTATGTAGTTAACTGAAATAATGCACATATATGCAATTTGCAAATATGCAATTTATATAATGATATAAAATATGTACTTTAATGTATATAATGTGACAATAGGTACGAGAAAAGAAATCTACGAAAAATGAGGCATAAATTAAGGTGTAAAATTATAATAATATACAGTTTTTTCTTAGCCGTATGCCACGACTGAATAGTTAAAATGCCAAGTTCACAAAAACCAAAAATTATGATACTTGGATCTTTGAAAAAATTATGCAAATACCTTTTAAAACTCAGGTTAATGACGCACCCAGGTGGCGCTTTGGGGCTGAAGCCCCCTCAAAAAAAAATATTTTGTACATTAGATTATAATTTTATAATTTGTGTTTTCAATGTAGACTTAACTCTGTCTATAACTAGATTAACCAAACACCAAACTATGCGATGTAATAGACTATCAGAAATAATTGAAGAATATTATAGACGTTCAATGTTTATTCCACGAATTGATTAATTTATTAATAGTTCTTCTGGTCGATTTTTCAAACATAAAAATCTGTTTATAAGTTTTAAATGTCTCTAACCGACTGGATATAATCTGAAAAATGAATAAATTTGATTCTTTTCGAATTATAATATGAATAAATTCAAAAACTATTGTTATACTTTGCTGCTAAACGCAATTAATAATTTAAATTTATGTGACTTAAAAAGATTTGAAATTATTTGCATATTTCTCGATATATTCACATATATCGAGAAATACAAATTACATAGTCCAAAGTATTATCAGTGTCTTCCAAAAAAGGGTCCAGGAAACTTAAATTTTAAATAATATAAATACATGTAACTAATATGATACTAATATATATATATATATATATATGATATTCTGTACTATATGGTAACAATAAAGAAAAAAAAGATCATTTAAAAATGAATGATAATTGTTTACTTGTGTATAAGGAAAATATGAAAAATTAGTGAGCCCCCCCCACAAACAAAAATCCTGAGTGCATGCCTGATTCAAACTAGTAGGACTAGTATACAGTTCAAATATCAAATAAATACGACCACACTGTACAAAGAGTACACATTAAAACTACGTGTAAAAACAGTAATTCTATGTTAGGCACTTGTATAATACTTAGGGGTGATCTATTGGTCTTAGCAGTAAAATCACAAATTTTGAGAATTCTCATTTCGATGAATGAACATGCATAACAAATATCGTTTCGAATTAGTCCATAGCGGAGGTGATAACTGTATCGTTGACCATTATACGTATATCTATAAAACCATTTACGTGAGCATGGTGAAGTATTATGGTAAAAGTGTAACCACAATAGTGGTGGTATACGTAAGAGCAATTAAGGTTCCATAACTGCTGGGGAAAATACTATAATGAATCGAATCAGATTTCAACTTTCCCTTAGGATTTTCACGTACATAAAACATACTTGTATAATATGTTTACATATAACGTTCTGTATACACACAGGCAAAATTATTTAAAAAGAAAAAAAAACTGCGTCGCCGTATGTTAAGCCCGTCTATGAATTGGGTCTTTTATTACGATCTATATGGATTTATTATTTATCACCCCCATAATTACTGTTATTAAAATTATTTTATGTTATTAAATAATAAAAATAAAGTAAATCCGTCTACTATTTTATTTATATCATTTTGATGAAGTTTCGAATCACACTTTTTAGTTTTTAATGGGTAATTTATATTTGATTATCCATTATATATAATACATCCATTTATATTATGAACGATATACTTACGAAATATTTATAAGTTATAGTTATTAAAAGTGAACTCTTCAGTCTTCAGTAAAAACATTTGAACTGTCGATGGAAATCATCAAAATTCGTATATATAAATATAATATGTGTATATGTTATATAATATATATAGTATTATACTTTATATCCATCTGTATACACATACGCATTTTATTGATTTTTTTTTCTCTAAAACTACATCTATTCATAAAAGAACCTCTGGGTCCCCGGAGGAAACTGTATTGACCTACCGGTACTCTCCAACGTACACTCTACTCTTCCTCCTCGATTATATACTATTTCTTATAAGAACAAATGAGCCCCGGGGTGTACTATCATTAACTGAGTGTGTATGTTTAATCACTTAAACACTATAAAGTTTAAATTTACTGTAACCGTTACGTAGCCTGAATTATATGAATGAACATTTTACCTGATAAATTATAAAATATAATAGTGCAAGTTATAAACATATATTAAATAAATACTATTGTCTTAAAAATGTGCAATGAATCTAATTAGGTACACGATGGGTATTGGGTACACGATTAAAATAATAACACTAACACATATTAAACATGTGTTATAACAATGATAATTATTTCAAGATAATATAAATTCGTATACTAGAAAATCATAATCAATTCTGTCATACAGTAAAAAAAACATAATATTAACTAGTGTCTTGATACGAAAAAATTACAAGGTGTACATAATTTGTGTGTAAATGTGGTTAAAAAAAAATACACGGTATAATCCATGGCATATGCACTATAATATGTACCTACGTATATAGATTTACAACGATACGTGACAACATGACATTTAAACACGCTCGTCAAATTTCCCGAGAGACGTATGTTACGAAACCGTAGTAGGGCAATTTCATTTATCTTTTATTATTATGTGAGAAATCCATACCTCTAAAATTTCGTCGCCAACCCGTAAACATCCGGATTTGGCGGCCGGACCGTTGGGATTTAGCCCACATACCATGACAGCCATTTTTGTGCGGTCCTTATGACCGGACAAACTAAGGCCCAGACCGGAACCAGGTGATCTCTCCAACATTACAACCAATACTTCACTGAGGCCACCTTCCCCACCGCATAGGTTTCCATATTTTTTCTTGGCTTTATCTATAACACCAAATGTTTTTAATTAACATAAATTCTAACATGATTCTAAGCGCAGAGTTCGTCATTTTACTACATAATTGATTCATATTAAATACATTTATGATGTAAGTTAAAGTATTATTACATATATTCTATACATGTTATATATTGTATGTATATATTTAACTTCTAATAATACACTATGAATTATGATCATAGACACAACTTTATATTTTTACACAAAAGTCTTTAACTAGAAATTTGGTTTATTGGTTTTTTTACGAATAATTCAAATAAGTAATACGTAATTTAGAATTTTAAAAATGTCATTAAGAGTATATAAAAATATTATTACCTTATCATTGCGAATGGAAATGCTTAACCATAGATAATTATTGAACATAATATTATACTTATAACTTTACTCATAAAATTACAAAATTACGCCTAAACAATTAAGAAGTTTAACTAAATAATTAGAATAATTATTTAAAATTTATTTATTTAAGAAAATCCAAAATAACATACTTCAAATGTTTTTAAACGTAAACGCATTAAAATTTAATTTAATTTTTGCTCTCTCGGTGTTTATTTTTAATACTAACATAAATTAATTGAACAACTTGGATTAATTATGAAGTAGATCTATATATTTTTCATTTCCTTTGAATATTTCATGAATGAATAACACAATTAATTGCATCAAATTGTCGAAAGATAACTTATGTAAAAATATTTTAAATAGCGCTGATTTCAATATCGGTTCTGAATTCCATTTTAGTATAATTACAATAATTTATAGGAGTTATGTTTGAATATTAAATAATATATATATATACAATATTGTCCATACTATGATATTGTTGAAAAAGCACAATGACCCAACTATCTTAGATTCTATAATATAACTAGGGATATAAACAAAAGCATAGGTATTCGTTAAAATCGATAGTAATACAAAATAATAATTTATTAGATATATCTGTAATAAAACAACAGAGGAAGTTGTTCCGTGATCAATAGTAAAACTACTGTGGTGGAGGGCTGTCGCCGTCAAATGGCGTTCGCCGTATCCACGGGCAATTTCGGAAAAAATTAATGCATAATTAATTATTCACGAAAATGTCTGTAAATCCTTATGCTTCCTGTAATGAATTATACCCTCGTATGTTGTGTTGCCATAGTGTTCATTTTAAGGAGTTTTTTTTCTTTTTTATGTTAAGCGGGAGTGCGCGACCCGGCGACCCTACCGGATCATTGGAATATTGGATCAAGAGTTTAACAAAGTCAATAAACATGAATATGACTATCACGAATAATAGGAAATAATTATAATTGATTATAATTTGAGATTTATACAATTGATTGAATACTAATAATTTATATACATATCATACAATGTATATATATCATTATATATAATACTTTCATGTTTGTAACCACTTCAATAAACAACCAGTTGAGTTCATTATCAAACGTATATTTAAAAGAGTTATCTAATTATAAAACTTAATATACCTACTCACAAATAACTACATTCATTATTATATACCTATGCATTATTCCTTATAATATAATATATATTATAGTATTTTATAAAATCTCAGATAATGGGCTATAACTTGGTATAAAGTCTTTGAAATACATTTTTATTAGATAAAAATATTTCAAAAAGTAATAATGATAATAAACGTTTATTTTGATTGGCAGATATATGTATGCATATATGTATAATATTATAATTTATTAGTAGATATTATGAGTTATTTGAATACATATAGATATTAAGTTTACTGTCATATATTTGACAAAATAATTTCCTGGTATTTGAAATGATTGTGTTATTTCCTTTTAATCTTATTACTACAGTTCTAATATAAATAAAAATAAAAAATCTTATTACATTTTAAAACGATATTTTACGTCTAAATAGAATAAATTGTATATTTATTTCACCATTTTTTTAAACAACGTATTTTTATTTACGAATTAAATAAAATTAATATTTAATTTAGTTATACAATTTTTGAAATTCACAAACCCAGTATTTTTGTTCATATCTGTTTATAAACCTAATTTATTAAGTTTTGACATTTGATATTTTAAATTATTAATATGAGATAAGTATAAAACTATAAAATGTATTGCACAATGTACTATCGAATAAATGTAAGCCACTTAATTTTTCATCAGTCATTACATTATTATTTATATGCTATTATATATTTATATACTTACCTATTTAATTTAATGAAGATAGTAAAATTATGTAAATTAGTTGATATTTAGATGAGTAAAATTTATCGTTCGATCATTGACCATATAATATATACATGCTTTAATAGGTACATAATTTTTGGTTTATATTTTTTGTCATGTACGAAAGTTAAATTGTCGATGCTACTAGGTGCGGCGAAAAATGACTCAGCGAAAATACTAGCTTTTAGCTCCAGGGCGGGAAGAGGGTTCTCGTCTCCCAACACTTGGTAAAAAAAAAGCTCAAAGAAGATAAATATACATATAGGTACATGATGAAGCGGACTTTTCCATTTGCCACGTTATACAATCTATTTCCACAATGTGCAAACTTATAAGTTTTTTATTTTTAATGTTCATGTGTTTAAGATGATTATTTTAATAATTAATCTACTGCAATAATAAAGATAATAGGCGACAAAAAATAGAATGTGTGGAAAAGAAATTTCAGTCTTGTGCAAAATGCGGCTCTTACCACTCAGTATACTATTTTAGTTATATTAGTCATACATAAAATAATGAAGTAAATTAAATAAATTTGAACAATTTAAATAAAGGTAAATCAATAATACAAATTGTATAAATATGAAATATAATAAAAAAAGAGCTCGCCAGTGTAAGTGATAGGTTTTTATATTTTTGCCATTAAAATTATCTATTATCAACGACGAAACCCATATGAATAAAATGTATATAACTCATAACATAAGTCATAACTATAAGTAGTATATTATGTTTATTAAAAATACTTAAACAGTATAAGTATAACTGTAGATACTTAATATCTTCAAATTAATATGAACTTAATACCTAAGCTATTAAAATATTTTAAATATCTTTTGTTTGAAGTATTTTGTTATTTTATTTATTTTTTACGGTTTTCTTAAGTACTGCAACATAAGTAATTATTGTATGGTGAAATAAAATTACTTTCACTTACAAGTTTACATGTATACATTTTAAACCCTTATATAATTATTAAAATGCACTATATTTTTGTAAGTTAAGTATGAACTGAATATAATTTTTGATTTTTTTCGAAAACATATTATATGATTATAATCTACAAAAATATAAAAACAATTAAATCAATATGGTAAGGAAGTTAAAACGTTTGCAACTACATACATAATATCTGGTAGTGGGATATTGTTAACAAAATAAATATATGAATACTACACTAAAATACAAAGCTATGCACAAACAATTCATAAAAATTGAATATTAAATTGAGTATGATTTCTAGTGTTACAATCCGAGATCAAATCTTAGCGTAGTATACAATTTGGAAAAATTATTTTGACGTACGAAGACAAGCAAAACGCAAGACACACGTTAAACCGTAATAAGTCAAAAAAATATCCGTATCTATAGGAATGTGTTTTTGCAATAAGTTTATGTGGAACAGAGTCAAGTTGTGCACAAGACGTTCAGGAGATTTCCAGCGAAAATCGGTATAATTTTTAGAGAGTTTACATTATAAAAGGCGACGCTTGTATACATTGTGAACGTTATACCAAGTTTTCTGCTGTTTATATTATAGTCTAGTAAGGGCGTTTGCCTAAACACTATTTATGAATTAATATAATATACATGAATAATACGTATATAAAAATTATACAAATACGCTTGTAATATATATATATATATAATATTATAATGCATGTACAAACGTACACGTATATACAGAACGGTGGCGGTTTAGAGGATGCGACGACGCATGAATGACCCGCATCCCGAACGTATCGATTATACAAAATACCGTGCGCTACTGTGCGTACCTCCACCTCTTTTACTGGTATCAAACAGCAACCCTACCCGGTGCGCACTATCCCTTTACCGTTCGTCATTAAGTAACAATTCCTAACTGGCCTTGGAAATCTTTGACACACAAACACTTCAAATTCCAATCAGAATGTTGTTATAATCAAGATCATATTTGTATACTAATAAATTTGTATTTGTATGATTGTGTCTAATTTATAAGTAGACCTTATACGATAATTAATATAGTGATATCAATATCTTAAAGTTGAAAACAGATTATACTTGCTTATACAAAACAAAAACAAACAAACGGTTAGTTTATTCGATATAATTTTCAATTTATATCCGTTATATCCGTTATTACTTTGAATGCCACCGTAACGACCTTGAATTTATAAACGAACATCACAATAATATATTTATTATATTAATATTTACCCAATTCTACTGATGTATTATATTATATCAAGGAACAGTGTAGACTGTAATAAGTAATAAATAATAATAGTATAGGTATTATTATAATATAGTTAGGGTATAAGATTGTTTGATATGAGACACAACTAAGTTTATCTCGATTTAACGATAAACAATGCTGTACTAACTACTTTAAGATTTAAAATAACAAAATAAACTGCTTTTTGGTTATAAAAACAAATTTCAATAGTTGAGAAAAACTTGGTGGATTTTTCCAAAATATTTTTCACATAATAAACGTTTATAAAAAGCATAATTATTATTAAAAGAGGTTAAGAATATAAAAATCATGAATTCAAATGTAAAGCTTTAAAATCAGAAATTGACAGTTAATACTATAAATCTGAAGAAATTTACATGAAATCTTGAAATTTAATTAAAATTTTTGATCTTAAAAATTTGTATTAAATATTTACAAAAAGAGCAGTATAGTCAAGATATTATTTTAAACGATTAAAATATGGTTAGATATGGTAAATATTTTCATACACTAACTATTAAACTTTTGAATCTTAATACTTAAAAAAATTAATTTTAGTCTAAATGTCTAAAAGATTACTAATATTATCTTTATGATTAGTGAAATTTATATATTTTGTTATATTTCATACTGAAAACACAATTATTGAATAGTTGTAATAAAATATAAGTTTTATAATTAGCTACTTAAATATTTGAGATTTAATTTTAACAAAAAAGAGAAAATGTATGCATAGGTACTAGAGAAAGAAATAATCAGCATTAATTTGAAAGTTATTATTACTATGATTATATGAACTATGAAGCAACATTGGAACAAAAACAAACAATTTTAGAAAATATTAAGGTTCCTAAAGGGTTATTTATTTTTCAAAATTGTAATAAAATTAATTTTATTTCAAACAATACCGCAATTAAAATTTGAATATATTTTTATTTTTTGTGATTTTCTGGAAAACTTAAATATTTGGAAAATAAAAAACTTTTAAAACAATTTCGCCAGAAAAATAGTTAGGTAGGTACATAAAAATCCACTATTACAAATAAAATTTATAAATAATTATTTACTTTTCAAAATTTAGAATTATTTTATTTAAATTAGAGAAAATGAATAGGAAAATATAAGATATTTGTTTTTTTACTACCTATATGACTGTAAGACATTTTGTATATTTTATATAGATACAACTCATGATTACAATAAAAGTATATTTTCCATAATGTCGAAAAACATGGATTAAATTTAATTAAATAAAATTTCAATGCTTCGAAAATGACACAATCGTAATTTAACTTACACATACATTAAAATAATAATACACTGCGTACAATATTATATCCAAGAAAATATTTTTTGACATTTTAGATTCTGAATAAAACAAGGAATGTATTATAGGAAATTTTATTTTATGAAGTGTTTTAATTTTTTATTTTTGTGTCCTTATATATGTAATCAGAAGGATTGCTCCAATATATTTAAACCTATAACTTTTTTAATAGGAAACTTCGTCTACTTCAGGCCCAAGGGAGTCATTTTCTAAATTTATTAACAGCTTTTTGAATAATTGATAAATACACACTGTAAAAGAATTAAACTACGATATTAGTTATTTCAGTTATATGATTATTATTTTGATTATAGATTTATAGCAACTCAAAATATTTACTGAGTATATACTAATTATATAATAAGTTTTTAAATTAAATTTTATAACAAATTTAAAAAGACCAATACAGCAATATCATTTAGTCATCCCTGTAACTCACCCGATCATAGTCTCACTCCGATCTAGGAGACTCGTCAGTCACAACCTTTTTTTTTTTTTTTAAAAATAATTTAATCAGTAGTTCCTCGTTGAATTAAATTAAATTAAATTAAATTTTAATTTAACCCAAACTTTCATAATTCACTAATGGAAAGTAGAAATTGTAACGGATTTACGTATTCGTCATGCGATGGGATGGTTGAGTAATTTTCACAAGTGCTTATCATGTCAAGTTATTGACGAATACGATGAGAAACTATGGTAATTTTAATACAACCAAAAAAAAAAAAACCCATTAGGTCTCGATCTAAAAAATGTAAGCGATGACCTTGTTCACTTGAGATAGTAAAACCCTCACGTCGAAGCATTTCGATCAAAAGATTATAAAAGAGATTTGCGCTGCACATCATATAACGGGTTTAAAATATTGTACGTATTATACTACATTGGTAATTTTCTTCTCTAGGGTATTATATTATAATATATTATCAAGCTAACAAACACGTGTGCACTGTATTGTTTTAACAAAGCACCGACGATAGTGCACAGTTTACAATTCTACAATAATACAAATATCGTGACGAAAGGTGTTAACAAGTCTATCGACAATTGTTAGAGCACAATAAATTTTAATCAAATATAAATTACACGCCAATTTAGTTAAAAACACATATTGCACATATTATATACTGTTACATGATTCGTGACATTAAAAACAAGCTAGGAGTCCTCATGATAATAACTGTTCTATAATAGGACTCCTATTACTAAACGTCACTCGACAGACGCGAGACGACTGAACACGGTTATTATATTATAGAGGTTTTAATAATTTTCGAGTGTCTACATTAAATTAGATTAAAAACGCAGACAAATGCGTCTTCAAGGTTCAGTGATAGGTTCGCTTAAACAATGCACATAAATACAATTGTTATGAATGTACATATTTTATAAGTATTACACCTGCATTTTCGGTACAGTAAGTATCAGGCAATAACCGTGTACAAAATAGTTATATCTATCCGTTTATTTTTCTGAGTTATTTAACATTGTACGGTAAACAAAAATAGAAAATAATAATAATAATCGATGTGTGCCAACAATCGAAATCACAACGCACAATTTCAAAAGACATTATATATATTTTATTAGTTTTATATTGTACGTAAGTAATTTTCAAGTTAAGTAGCGGGTATACCTATATGATCATGTATACAACAATAATTATACATGTGTGATTGGAAGTTCCTATGAACTGGTTTTAAATTATAGAAATATGTACTATTCATATTATATTACATTTTTTGTAGTTATAACTGATAAATGTAAAATTAGAAGTTCTATATTACGAATGAAAGCAATAATAGCTATTATATATAATATTATATTCAAATCTATTTAACTCAAATAATCGTCTCCAATTTTAACTGTAATGATTAATAAGCCATATAATTTACTAGTTTTATTTATTTATACGTTGGAAGAACTTGAAATTGATATACAGTACTTTAAGTCAGTATAATAATAAATTCAAAACAATACTACTAATATCAAAAGTACCTTGAATTTAATGTTTTAATTAGGAACCTAAGTGTATTTAAGAAAAACTTTTAATAAAAATAACTCAATGGTAATTATTATTAATTGCATGTCTGTACTCGTAAAATCTTTTTTTTTTTTGAGTTGTACGAATTTCATATCAAGTAATTTTTAACAGAATAGTATATACAAATAAATTATCAGCATATACATTTTAAAAATGTTTGATTTCTTATTTTCAAAATATAACAATTTTATAACATCTATGGTGATTATCAAACTTCAAACGAATGATTGATTGCTTATCCATCCATAATTATTCATTTTAAGATAATATATACATTATCAATAACTAATCGAAAAAGAATTTGGACTCAACTTATCATCCATACATACCAGAAAAACAAAACAAAATATAATTTCCAATGTGAATAATTTGATCACGTTGTCAATTGTTAGATAAATAAACATATTATATATTATAATATGCACATATATATAGCCGAAAAACAATCATGACAGATAGTGAATGACTTTCACGTTTTATGAGCTACAAAGTCATCGAAAATCAGGCAAAAAAGACTATGTCGAGTGCGAGTACAACATCCAGTTGTCCTCCAAATACAATTCCATATAAAGCAATTATTTTTCATACATGGTTAATATTAAAAATACGTTTTTCTTCATAAACGAATTGTTATGTTTGAATGAAGTATAAATATAATTTACGCAATTTAATTAAACAAAAATAAAATATGATCAAGCACATGTACCTACTAAAATGGCGTATAACATGAGTAGGTGTATTATAATAATATAATATGGAAGTAGGTACTTAATATTGTACGATAATATTATTTAAGTATTTTATTACAATTTTTTTATGCAATATAACTTGTTTTTTCTATTTTTAAAATATTTTATACTTTTTGTATGAAACAAAATAGACTATTCATTTAGTAGATACACTCAAAGTGAATCAGTTGATACACTTTTTAACTTGAACTTTTTATTAAACCATAGTTATAATATATTCTATTGATTTATTTTGTATATTCGTATTTATAGGTAGAGTCAGAATTTGATTAATAATTATAAGTCTAGGACAAGGTATTCTGTTTTCCAAATTTAACATTGATAAACTATTTTATTTACCACGAAAGACGGGAATGGTCACTTAAATAATAAATTGAACATTTGATCTGAATTTCTATTAAAAATTGACAGTAAAATAAGTACCTATATATAATTTGAAATGTAACATGGAAGTTTACTAAACGTTAATATGCTACTATATACTTGATATTTTTACTTTAAACCATGGAGTACATTTTTAATAACATTAAAAAATCGGAAACCAGTTTGACTATATAAAAATCGAAAGCAAATTCTGAAAACAATGTTTAATCAGAATTAAAAATGCCAAATAACTTATTTAAAACGCGATACCGGAATTATGAACAAAAAAAATTGATTAGTGAAATTTCAAATAAAACTATCTCATTCTGTAATGAATTAAATTCAATTAAAATTCGAGGAAATAAACACTAATATTTTATCAACTAATATTTTGAAAACCTTTTTATTATTTAGTATTATATTTTATGATAAATTATTTATAAATAGAAAATACATTGTTGATTTTTTAAAAAATGAATTATTTCATCAGATGTTTTTTAGGTATGCAAATTAAGATAATATTCAAACAAAATATTAAAAATTATTGGATCAATATTGCAACCTGTGAAACAAAAAGAATACTTATAACTGTTATTTATGATTTTTATGATAATAATTACTTATATATAATTTTATTTATTTTAGATAAGTAATCATTTTTTAACCCATAATTTAAATATTGATATTTTGTAGACATTTAACAATTATGTAATGTAAGATTTTTTTTAAAAACTATTATTCATTCGAAGCATTTGATGTTACTAATTAATATTCATAGAGATATATATATGAGTGGGTCGTGGGTGTTAATAATAAATACAAGTATAGTAAAATTTGCTTTCAAAAATCTTGGCAATCGACATCACTAAATATTGGCATCCTAATACTTTTTTCTTCTAATACTTAAAACAACGGTATATTTTATGATTTAGGTCCAGGAAAAATTATAATTTTATAAATATTCAACAATTAACCGACAATTATTGCATTATTTATATGTTTGACTTAGAAATTAACAAATTCAACAAATTAATACAAGTTAAATAAATACTTAATTATATAATTGTACTATATGATTTGATTACATTATTGTAGGTAATTATAATTATGGAGGTACTTTTTAAAAAGAAAGTATTATATCAAGATAAAAATATATTTTTACATGCTATAAGTAGAATGGAACATGTACACAATTAATAAGGTAGATGTTTTAAAACTATTATAGTGAGAACGATAAAGTTAACTAAAATTTATCCAAAAAGTAACGAAAATAATTATTAATTTAATTAATGAATTCGTACATTTTGGATGTTTGTGTAAATACGTTCAAATACCAGCAGTGTATAATGTAGCGGTACAATTGAAAACAAATAAAAATATTTTCCCCGAGAGTACAACTATATTGATTTTTATTTATTTTTGTTTTCAAACCTACAAATAATATAACCTTTGACTACGGTTTTGTAATCGTTCGCTTTTACGTTATGTCCAAATTGCAGGTGCAGATCAGAAAACATAATACTGTTCGGTGTGTACATGAGAAACCATGCAGCGATTTCAGACATTTCACCCCACATAGGCCTGCAGGACGCGCGTACGTGTATCTACACATAATAGTTTCACCATTTTGCACAACGTCTGCAAAGCGATTGACACTGTATAATGATCAGCACGAAAAGAAATCCGCGGGCTAAAAAACACTAACGATCGTGCAACCACCCCACTGCTTATAGAGAACAAAAAATGAAAAAAAAAAAAAAAAAAAAAAAACAAAACATTCAATTTACCGAGCTCAAAGTTGCCGTCTACGGTCTTGTACACGGCGGTCACGTCCTGCATCGTCATGATGTTTTCGAAGCGGCGCAGCGCAGGGATTGCCATCCCGGTGGTGATCGTGATCGATGGCGCCACCGCTAATAATATAAGACATTATCGTGCCGACGGCGGCGACCGCGGGACGCGTACTGCGGCAGCTGACGCTCGTCGACCGGCCGGCAGTGCATTCTTGTCGTCGTGATGTTAACTGCGGCGACGATGGTGGACGACGACGACGCACGTCGCTTCAGCAGCGTTCGAGACGGAACGACCGCCGGTCGACGCGCGTTGACTGTCGGTATTCGGTTGTACGCTGTTCCGTCACGTGGGAGGGGAAAAGGGGCACACGATGCTCATCGAGGGTATGGCCGAGGTCGGTTCGTCGTTTTGCACGACATATTGTGCAGAAAAAAAAATGCTTAAGAATTGTCGTGGCGACGATATATTATATAAAGGTAGGTACACGGGACGCGATTTTCCTCTTATTATTTCCCTTAAACGTGTAAACGGGCTAACAGTTAAAAGTTAAAAGTTAGGATAAAAAAGTGAGGAAAAAAATTTAAATAAATCAAAATTTTCAAAATCAGCCGCACTCACGAAAACGATTACGGCGGAGGCGGCGGTGGCGGTTGCGACAGCTGCGAAGCGGACAACCCGAGCGCGGCCCATTCACTGATGAGAGAAAAGATCTGCCGCCGCGCGGTCACCCAGTTTTATATTGAAGTCGGTGGCGGCGACAGTGGCGTCCAGCCGGCAGCCCCTACTACGCCTCTAACCGCGACGGACCTTTTGACTGTTCATTAAAAACCGACCCGAAACCCGGGTTATACAAATAATATAATAATAATATATAATCGCGTAGAAACAATAATATTATAATACCAACAACAATGGCTGGTTACTAGTTATTAGTCTGTGTCAGCGATACATTACGCACACGCCTGTTTATTTCGTTATATCCTTCACTCTTCTCTACGATGCGAACCATAATGGTTAGAGTTTAAACCACTGCGAGAATATAGTTCAATTTTTTTCGATTTCACCAACCACTTATTTATTATTCCAATATTATGTTTGTCTTCTTCTTTGTCTTTGCTCTTCACTATATTGGGTAACCCATTTTTATATATATATATATATATATTATTTAGACTTTATAATACGAATTCAATTAGGTAACATTGGTACCAACAATTATTTAAGATCCATAAAGATGAGTTAAAACACTAACATTGAAAGATATAATTATTTTGAAACTAAAAACTTTCAAGTTTTGCTTAGTACGTTTATAATACTACTAAGGTATTAAAGCTTAAACATTCAAAAATAATTAATTCTAGTAATGAAAAGTAATTTAAATATCATAAAGGTAAATAATGTGTATAATAAATAAAAAGCAGTTCAGTAATTTATTAATAAAAGAAATTGATATTTTTTACTAGTGCTTATACTAATTTAACGGTGCTGATACCTATATATAATTTAAAATAATGAGTATACGATTCATTACTTATAAAATATTAATCAATATCTAAGAAACTTATTTCTCTACAATTTAATGATTTGAACTAATTCAAAATTTTATATTTTATTTATGACTATAATTACTTTTGGATGATTATTGCACACAGTGCACATATAGACCTCTAAATAATAATTATTCATATGCCTTATCTTTAAATAGTTACATTAAAGTTTGTTGTAATGTCATAATGTTAGTATAAAAAAAAATAGCACAATAATATACAGATTATTATGTACTTAATGAAGCTAAAATTAAAATGCATAATGGTTAATGCTTTTTATAAGTGGAAATAGTCATATTTGATGATGCTTTTACAGTATCTGAACTACGACTTAAATAAACTGCAAGAAAAAAAATGATACCTTTACTATATAATAGGGAAGCTAAAAGAACAATTATTTAGAATCAATATAGATTAATTCTATATACTTGATAAATTAAACATTTTTTCATGTAGGTACTACACTATACATAGAATTTCGAAAAATACTTTTTATCAGTCATTTATATTATTTAAATTTTTATGATTTATATTACTTAAAAATATCCTAGTGTTACATAGCTTGTTTACACTGTCAAGTGTCAAGAAGAATAAATACTTTCTATGTTTTGCCAAAAACACGAATTTACTTCAAAAATAATGTTTTTTAAACGACTTCCATGTTTATATTTGTTATCTTATTAAATAGAATTTACATACACGCAACAATGGCAGTATACATAACGCTACGTGATAGAACAATATGTTGCCGAATTTAAACATTGAGCAGAAAAAACTTAGCCTAGTTCATGAAATCTGAAGTCAAATTGCCAAATGCACGTAAACACTAACGGCACGACGTTGCTAGTTTCATAAAATTGCCAAAACTTATAATATAAACTACAGTATAGTGACTATACACTTCCTATAACTCAAATCTGAAGGCACTTTTCGATTTGAGGAAACATACTTAAAAAACAAAACATTTTCGATACAACAAAATGTATATACAAATGCCTTACAAATATAAATAGGTATACATTTAAAGCAAATATATAAAAATATAACATTTTATAAATTCAATATAGGTTAGTTAGATTATTATTTAATTCGATGATGACAGTGGTGTAGCCAGAAAAATATTTTGGATAGGTTTAAATTTTCAATTCTATCTTATATACATCCATAATTACATTTCGGAGGGGGAATATAACCCGTCAATCAACCCCCCTGGCTACGCTACTGGATGATAAAATCAGACATTTCAATCATACTTTCTCAGTAAGTAAATTATTATTATTAGTTTGTTTATCTAATATATATTTCCAACTTTCCAAGACAACTCATACTTATAAATTATGGTTTAATTGAAGTTTTGAGACAAGGTTTATTGTTTGTAACATCACGAAGTCACATTCTAATCTCATTAAAAAGACGATTAGTTAAGATCATAATAGGAATCAAACGATACAATTGTATAATTATCACAGTACATAATGCACCAGACAAATAAAAACACAAATATAGGTACATAATTTTTAACTAAGTACTTATAGTTAAATTTGTTTTTTTGATTTAATTTTTAGATAGTAATCCTTAAATTAATTTAGCTACCACGTCAAATTCACCAAATTTAATTTAATTGCACCTGATTATATTTAATTAAGTTCTTTATCCATATAATATTTCCTTTAATATTCTACATCCACAATAAAAAGTTAGGTACTTATACATAGATAAAAAGTAAAATAAATAATAATATATAAAAATATATAATATAATTTTATAGGTTAGTAAAAATATTTTTATTTTATTATGCGTTCTATTTTCTGCGTTATAAGAGCAATGCAATTGGAAATAAAAATATTATTTTTTGGCATTATAATTAATATAAAATTGTATATAAAATTTAACTATTAAATAAAATGGTTGGCGCAATTCAAATACACTTGCAAATATATATGATGTGATTCTATGTACCTACTTCCCTACCCTTCCCACCCAACCTATTTAAAGAATTTATAAACATTATAAAATTTTCATTCTTTAAAAATATGAACAATGATAGATAAAAAAAAATTACAAGGATAACGTGCACATCAATTATTTTTTATTCTAATTACGTTTTTTTTTCTTCCCGTACTCTTTTTTAAACAATAAACGTTCAATAATTAAATAATTAAATAATTTATAATTTGACCATCGTCCATTTCAAAAATATATAAATAAAATAAACCCGCAAAATCAAAATTCATAATTATATACCTTCATCAATTAAAAGTTTGATAAAAAAAAAATATTAAAAATGTTAAACTCACTTGAAGTATAACCATATTCATCCTCTGGTTCCGGGTCAGCATCAATTTCTATTTTTGATCGTTTTACATTACCAGCACTACATCGCATTATCTAAGCATAGATAAAAAAAAAAATCATAAATCAGTATAAAGTTATAAAGTTGATAGTTTAAAATTGTAATTTGTAAGTTATTCAAAATAATTTAAGCCCGAAAAGAAATTTTAAATGGCATAATAGTAATTTCTAATGAATTGTATAATGGTGAACAAATCAACTTTAATGCTTCCATCGCAAAAATAAAATGAGTGAATGATCGCATATTCTGTTCAAAAATATTTAAGAATACGCCTTAAATTAATTTTATAGGGGAAGGGTGAATCTAACTTTATGTTAACCTGTCCCCCGTAATAATTTAGCAATTTAGCTATCTATTAGTTAAATTATTATTAGAATGTTTTTATAATAAAAAAATAAAAATTGAAGCATAGTATGATAGTATTAATTTTTAACTTTTTTTTAGGCTTTAAAAAAGAGGTTATTAAATGGCATTATAACGAATTTTTAAACTAAGTTCAAAAACAAAAATTAACTTTTAACTATTACAAAGCTTTTAAACATATTACGCGCATTTTAGTGCAATGTAAATAGTAAATACCTAATATGTAATATACCAAGTTATGTAGTTTATATGATTAGTTTTATGACTACCTATAAGCATTGATTAATAGACTATTTAATCAATGCTGTAAGTATAAGGTACCTAAGTTACTGTATATAATCTGTATTAAACGGCACTTAAATAGTTTCCGTAAAATAACCAAAGTGCCGTACCATGTCATAAATGATACTTTCCATACTCTCTATATTCTTTCTATTTTAACAGTTTAGACTTCAAAACATAACAAAAATATGCTATGAATTTCTACATTCTAATATTCTTAATCATTACAATACACTAATCTCTGATATTTAATTGCACACCAAAGCACGGTGCAACGGTGTCATGACTTATTTAACTCACTGATTTCCACTATATTTCACGTCATAAGGTTCCATTAAGAAATTACTCCAAGGGTACTCCACACAGGAGGGATAGGCCTAGCTTAAAATGATTCGTTTATTAATACCACAATGTTAATATTAATGTTTTTCTGTACTATAGATATGGTCGATACTCGATATGGATTAAAATGGCCATTGAAGCAGTTCTTAAATTTCTATTGATAATATTTTATGATAATATAATTCCGCTTAATTCGATTTGTTAAACGCCAAATTGAACAATTTTCAAAATTAAAATTTGTCAAAAATAACTAAAACATCTATTATTTCATTTAAAAAAACGGATGGGCCTTGCTCTGCTGTACAGTTGGAAGTGGAGTGCACCTCGTTTATAGGATAGGTCATTATTACAACGGATTAGTTAAATTTGAACGCAATGATAGGTATCATTGTATACGAATAACGATTCTGAACGGAATTTATATGTTGGTCTAAAATGGGTATATAATAATATAGTATTTTATATTTAAATTGAAATATAATACAATAATATGTAATTTCGTAAAAATTTAAATTTCAAACGGTCATAAAATTTTTTTCTTAGTCCAGTAAAAATTGTTTTATAGATTTTTGAAGAGTAACTTATGGATAACCCAGTGTTAAAATTTTAATCCTTAAGTATAAACTAAAATAATTTTATGAATTTTCAACTACAAAATAACTTGCAAATCATTACGATTTTAACATATTTTATACAAATTTGAAATTTATGGGCTTATAAAAAAAATTTTCGAGAGTTTTTGGCCAGCCAATTAAATTTTATAGGTGTTTAAAAAAAAAATATAAAAATCGAAAATTTAAATTGTCTATGAATAAGTCAAAATATGTCAAAATACTTTGAAAACTTAACCATGTATATAGAACATTAATATAAAGATTTGGTGAAAATTTCAAGTTGTTGCGGTTTTTTGTTTTTGAATTAGAGCATTTGAAAAAAATGTATTTTGTAAAAACGTGATTTTGCGTAAAATTTCCCGTTTTTTTGTAATTTTTTTATTGTTTTTTTCGATATTTTTAAAAAGTATTGAAAAGTTGAATTTTTGACTCGCCTAAGTACCATCTACATTCACTTTCCTTTCAGAAAAGTTGCTGTTTAAGCAAATCGAAGCATTTTTACCTCCAAAAAAGGTGTCGTCAGACACAAAAAAAAATAAAAAAATAAAAAAAAACACACATCATTGTAAAATCAATAGATTCCATCACTCCGTTCAAAATCACAAATGGCTTCAATATTCACCAATGTCTTGGATATGAAATTAGAATAAACCACTACAGTCATTGATTCGTGAATATTGAATTTATTATATAATTTTGGTTGATACAACTATGTTTTGAGGATTTGTGATTGTCTAATCAGTGAACTGCAATTCTGATAGTATGATTTATTTTAATGATCAAACGACAAAATATGAGTATTTTAATGTTTTATGAAACGTATAATACATAACATAATATATTAATAAAAATGAAGACCCCTCTCCCTGAATTTTTACCTGCAGACGCCCTTGAATAGCTTTAGATATTAGCCACAATATAAAATATATTCAACAATTCAACTAATTTTATTTCTTCTTTATGAATATAAAAGCCTTACTTCTTGTCCAGAATGAATTCTAATACGTCCTTCATTGTCTCTGTTATCATCATCATCATCATCATCACTATCTTCACATTTGTTAGATTTTATAGATCTCTTACGATCGAATGAAGCCATAGATTTCATAAGGGTTAATGAACTTTTACGAAAATTATCATTTTCTTCAGATTTCTGTTGCCAGGATGAAATTTTCTAAAATTTAACACAAATATTAATTAAAATGTCATATTAATAAAATATTTATTTTTACGTTTTTCACACTATTGACAGATTTCATAGATTCTTGTGATGTTTTAAAGGAATCTTCGATAACAGATGATGACTTTGATTTTTCATATTGATCTTCAGACTAAGACATACGTTTAATAAATAACAATTTATTGAAAATATATATTGTTGAAAAATTAACTTTAGAAACTTACCCAATATACTAAAGATTGAACGAGAAAAATTACTGGGTTACCAGCTGAACGAATCACTGCGACCGCCTGCTCGTGATTAGCATACCGGACATCAGTTCCATTTACTTCTAATATTTTATCTCCAGTCTGACGTTACAAATAGATACATACAAATTTAATATAAATTGATCGTAAACTACAGATAACACTTACTTTTAACTGGCCCTCTTGACCCGCAGGGCTCTGAGGAAGTACATTTTTTATAAATATACCTGATATTGCTGCACTGGTATTTGAATTAGTACTATTAAAAAAATCAACCTAAAAATATACTATGATTACAACCTATTTTAAAGAATTATAAGCTAGGTATTAATACGTTTTTATAGTATTTATTTACCTTTCCACCAACAATACTAATTCCTAAACTATTGTTTGAATCTCTCCGAACAGTTACTTCCCGTTGAGGACCCCAATGTTTAGCTAATAGAGAAGCAGCCGATTGTTGACCAGATACTGTCATAGTGAATATGCTTTCTTCACTTCTATTTAGACCAATTCCTGTACTTGGAAATCGATAAATACGAGTTGGCGGACCATGAAAAGATCCAAATTCAGCACTTCCCAAACGTAAACAATTTTTGTTTAAGGGCGAATAGTTATCCTTTTTAGTGAGTCGTTCTAACTCTTCAGTTTTGGCTTTTAACTGTCTATCAATTTCTTCTTCGTTTAAATGTGCAGCTATTAATTCACTTTTAGTAAATTCGGATAATCTATCAGTTTCCTCGCGTAATTTCTCATCTAATTTCTTTATGAATTGATCACTAGTAAACTTAGCGCATACGTATTTGTCGCTAGTTTTGAATACCTTGTAATAGTTGATAACGTTTTCAAAACTTACATCATTTATTGGTTCAGTATTATTCAAACTTTTAGTCCGTTGAACTGAATGACATTTTGTACACAGAATACAATCGGATTTAGATTTTATTGATGATATGGCAGACTGTAAAAATGGATCGTTGGACTTAGATCTAGATACTTTAGCGAGGGGTTTCTTGTTAAGTAAATGGTTTTCAGAGTCCCACAGTTCACAAAATGGCGATCTGTCAATAAAACACAACATGTACATTTTTCAAGTTAAAATCTAACATTAATAATCAATTATACAGGAAAATTAACAAATCCCCAAGAAAAACCTAGTAAATAATGATCAAAATATAAAAAAAAAAAAATCACCACAATAAATATGTTGGATGAAAATATAATATTTTGAAAATATTTACATTTCTTATACGTTGCTTCATCGATAATATTTTCTAAAAATGGACTATTTTTAGTTTACCAACACTAATGATTTTTTTCTGTTAATGATTAAGTGACTTCTAAAAACAGTAGTTCGAAATAAATTTGGAACGTTTTCAAGTTTATCTTCAGATTTATTTAACTATCTGATCGATTTAAATTACAAGAATTATGAAATATATGATCTATTATTATGATCTAATATATCTATAAAATTAATGAATAATACTTTTTACACCTAACAAATTTCTTAATTTTATGTAATTTTTAAAAAACTAAAGTAATTTGTATAATATAATTATTAAAATACTTATTTAATTAAACTCAAATTTTATACAAAACTAAATTCAAATAGTATAAAATAATAATTGAAGCCAACAAATTGAATACTAAAAAAACGAACGGGAACTTGCTCTGCTGTACAATACAAGGCCGGTGGAGTGAACCTTGGTCATAGAGTAGATACCTATTTAAATTGTAATATTTTGTCAATATTTATTTTATTTTATTTCATTAATATAATAAATAGGTATTTCAAGATACCTATTTAAATTGTAATATTTTGTCAATATTTATTTTATTTTATTTCATTGTATAAGATAAAACCCTCTAAGGGTAATATAGTGCAGATGCTAAATATTTAATATATACAATTAAAATTAACAGTAATACCGCGAAATATACATTTAAAGATATGTTCAACAGTATTAAAAGAAGATAAATTAAATAATTATAATAAATAACACTATACATAGTTAGAAGGATTATCAGTAGCTAATACGCATTTTAATTTGTTGGAGCAGTCATGAAAAAAATCAAAATTAGAAATATCATTACAAGATATTAACATCTGGTTAAGTGGGCTATACTTCCTGAAATTATTTTTTCCTCGGGTAGTATAAAAATAAAACAATTGTTGGTGACGGGCGTTATAAACTGGTATTTTGAGACTAATTTGTTCTAGTAGCTCATGGCAGATAATTTTATTATTTAATAGTTTATGTTACATCAATAAATAGACGTCTTGACACTAAAGTTGGTATTTGACATTTAAATGCGATGTCGTCAATTGATTTACCTGCCATACCTATTTTATGAGCGATCATACGAAAAAAACGTCTTTGGACTTTTTCAAGTTTATTTTTGAGGCCAACTTGAGTTGGGTTCCAAATAACAGAGCCAAATTCAAGAACAGATTTAACAAGGGCTGTGTATAAGGTAATTAAACAGTTATGGTTGTTAAACTCTAGCAATTTCTCTTAATAAATCCTAGGTTCCGGGTAGCTTTGTTATATATTATGTTAATGTGTTCTGAAAAACTTAGATCATCTGATAATACAACTCCTAAATCACGGATATGGGAAACTTTTTGTAGGTTGTAACCCCCAATACTGTAACCAGAAGGTATTCTTACTCTGCGACGACAGAGTGAAATATATGAACATTTATTTGATAAAAAAATAATTATACCAATCTAAAGAATTAGTAAAAGTTTCAAGCTTCTACAACTTATACTTTTTGAACAATAACAAATATTTAAAATCGTCAGAGAATAAAACATTATTTTACGTAAATTCGTAAAAATTTAAATTTCAGATATTTACAAAATTTTTTTTTGAAAATTACGTTACATTATTTTTAACGTTATTCAAAGAAAAACTTGTAGTTAACCTTGAATTGAAATTACTTTTTAACCGTAAGTATAAATACCAAAAATCAAATTTTCGCAATTTTTACATATTTCGTAAAAGTTTGAACTTTAGTTTGTAAAAAAAAACTGGTGACTACCGATGTCCAATTTTTTAATTGCGATAAGTACAACTTATAATAATCTTTGTATTTAATTTTCAAGATTTTTTGGGCAGCCAAATTTTTTTACCAATTTCTAAAAAAAAAATACTTAAAAAAATCGAAAACTTTAATAGCTTATTAATAGGTCAAAAAAAGTGAAAATACTTTAAAAACTTAACCATGTATAAACAACGCTAATATAAACATTTGGTGGAAATTTCAGGTATTTCCAGTTTTTCATTTTTCAGTTAATAGCAAATTAAAAGATTGATTTTGTCAAAAAATGGTTTTATCTAAAAATGTCCGGTTTTCCATTACTTTTATGGGATTTTTCCTGGAGCTTTTGAAAACTATTGATAATTTATACTTTTAAATTATCCTTTCAGAAAAGTTGTTAAATAAGAAAATCAAAGCACTATTATCGTGTAAAAACCTATCATTAGACAACAAAAAAAATACACATCATCGTAAAATCAATACATTCATTATTCCGTTTCGTTCGGAAGAAAAAATTAATCAATGGAAATGTTGTACTACTGATATCATGGATACGCTAATATAACAATTAAAATTTAAAAATAAGTAATAATATAAGTAGTAAATAGGTAGCATAAAAGGATAATTATTAATTTAATAGGAATACTTCAACTTTTGGCTACAGTCGAATTGCTCTTATTTTAGTTGAATTGCACTAGGGTTGAAAATAAGGTAATGGTCGTACTGCACAACAGATAGTGGTCGATTTGTACACGGACTCAAAAAAGGTATTTCAACAAAAATATCAAGCATTTGGAGGTTAAAGGTAAATAAAACACTCATTTTCCTTCCCGCTTACATGTTTAGGACTGACAATGATTGTAATCATTTAAAAATGATTTTTGTTATACGTAGGTACCATTGTTATAATTAATATTATATTATTGAGCAAAAAAGTTAATCTATTTGACTATTTTTCAAAATATTTTTATTTTTTCTTGTGGGTACCGTGAATTGAAGGTCTTATATCAGTATTTTGCATCACAATACTAGTAAAAATTTGTAATTGTGTTAGAACATTAATAATATATTTGTATATATTATATATAGTGGAAATGAAATCTGCCTTAAGTTATGATTCCTTTTCTAAACGAGTACAGGCCATTACCTTTTTCAACCCAAGTGCAATTTGACCATTTTTTTTTTTTTTTTAATTAATAGTGCAATCTGACCACAACGTAATTTTTTAACTACCTACAATTAGCATGACCCCACGCTCATAACGTGAGGGATAGATTCATGGGTGTGAAAACGTTGAACAAAAAAATATACGACAGAATGGGTTTTGAATTCACTATCATACACGCCGAAAGTTGATGTCTAAGCAATGGGCCACCGCGCCAGTGCATCACTATTATACTTTTAAATATTTCATTTTTTTGAAAAATCTACCAGCTTTTATAATTTAAATTAAATTATTTAAGTGTTTAATAAATATATATATCAATATACAAGATATAATATTTCATAACGATTATAGATGACTAGATGAAGATTTTATAACTATAAAGTATACATTTAATGAATTAAAATTTAAAAATCTAAACAGTCCTAGAAAACCGAAAACATTATAAGCCACTAAACCTGATAGATAATATACCAAAATCATACAGTTATCTACAAAATTGATATTGAGTCCCAGCTGTTATAAGCTGTTAATTGTTATAGTACACAGAATATCAGAACTGACTAGTTAAGTCATGATTTTCTACAATTTCTAGACCTATTATACACTTCTGGGAATAAATATCCAATATTTTTATCATCAGTCATTATACCTTTAGTTTGTTGATTTTATAGTCATCATATTTTAAGCTAAGAAATGTCTCTTCAAATTCATAAAATATATAAAAATACAGATGACCTCATCATGTGAAAAATAATGAAATCATGCTGGAGAATATCTTGATTTCATTGTAGCTATCTTTTTATAGAGTTAACTTTTAAATAATTATTCATAATGTATCAATGATATTTTATATAAAGTTATATCTAGTTTTATGATCAAGAAAATCTAAAATGAAAATTCTTGTTCGAAACAATTGAAAATTCTTACCTACTAATAATTTCAATATGTTATCGTGATTTTATTTAATAGGTACCAACAATACATTTGTCTGTTATGAATTCACTACCACCATGGTGTAAGGAGTCTCCAACATTTTTAATGGTGGACTTAGTTTGATGTATTACTTTAGAATCAGGAGTTAAAATTGCTTAGAGAAAGTAAATAAAATTGAAGATAGATAAGAATTATTTTCTTAACTCTTTAATATCTTATATTTTAAAATATTATAAGTTGTTAGGACTTTAGAAGTAACATCTAAATACTAAAGAAACATATTTTATTTTAATAAGAAATGATTAAATCGAAAACTAATATATTTTCAATACAAGAGGTAGTTTAGCAAGCCAGTTTGAAAAGCTTGACAAATTGCAACTCACAGGTCATAGATTGGAAACCCCGGGTGTAAAAATTAACATTTTCATTCTTTAATGGAAATTAATTTTTGTTTCATGTAAAAGTACAGAGCTGAGAAAGTACAATCAAAATTAATAAATTAGATCAACTATCGATTATTAGAAACTCACAACACAAATTATTTTACTTCACAGGCGTGTTCAAAAATTAAAACTGATTCAAACTTGGTCTATAGATAAAATGCACAGTTGATTTTATTTTATAATATTATTGTTACACTATTTACTAAAATAATAAACTACAAAGTGATCTACAGCGTTATTATGTTTCTATGGGCTTGGTGATTCATAAAATTAATAATTATCTTTTCTACTAAATATAAGTATCTAGTTTAAAAATTTTAATGTTCTACAAATAAAATGAAAAAAAAAATTGTCTAGGTATTGAAAATATTGATACGTAAATATTTAAGATCGAATAATTTAATAACAAAATGAATGTAAATTTACGACTATATACAAATACACATCAACAATGATTACAGCAAGATAGCCATTATAACATAATTTTATTAATTTTTTATAAAGATCATTCTCACTTGTAATAGACAGGTAAAATCCTTCATTAAATGCAAAAAAAAAAAAAAAAACAGGAAAATAATAAAAGAAAAGTTAATAGAAGCAAAATTATTATTGATTAATAAATTAAATTAAAAGCATTTATAAATAAAATCAACTAATATAGTTCAAATTTAAAATAAGTTTTAATAATTTATAATGATACATCACATAAATGAGAAGAATTACATCATTTTCAGGTGAATATTGTAGACTTATATCTCCAATATTTTATGTAATAATAATTTTTACTTTAAACCTTTTACAAATATCATGTATTTATTATTTTAAACATACAATAAAGAATAAATAGTTGTATATAACAAAATACATTGCATAATATTTTAATTATAAAATAATTTGATTTAAGAAATTAAGGATATTGTAGACATAAATAAAAATTAGGTCAAATGAAGCCATATAGTACAGTTTTAGTTTACTTAGAAACAAACCACCCTCTAAATTGATTTTATTTATAAAACTATATTTGTTAGTTATTATACTTGTATATTTTTATAAAAAAAAGATTAGGTAATTAAAAATTTTGTTTGAGGGCTTTAGTCTCCTATACATATTCACAGCTACAGATCAAGAAAATTGTATCATATATTTTACAATTTCAAATTTAGAGTAAGTTACCTAGTGTTTAGTTTACTAACAAAACAAAATTCCATAATACTTTTGGAGAACTTTGTTTATTCAAAAACAGATATCATATGAGTAAAGTAAACCCAATCAGTAGCACTTTAAAGGGGGGCAGTATTTAATTGAAATTTAATTCACAAAAAATTAATATTTTATACTTTTATTTTAGAATTATTAATAGGGCATACATTTTTTTAAAACTTATTTCACATCATTATCATTATTATTAGTCAATTATTTATAACAAAATATTATATATAAATGTATGTACCTATATATATAACATAATATAGTGTATAATGGGCCCCCACTAAGCTACCTTGTTTATCAATTATAATTGAGTAACAAAAAATGTTTGGTATGGTTGATATAAAAATACTATTTCATTCAAATATGATTTAAAGAAAATTGTTTCGAGCTACCACTGAAGCCAATAACTTCTTTGTTACTATACAAAATTTGATAAAATAAATATACTTGTATTAATGTAAGGTAGTTATTTGTCATATATTATTAATTATGGCAAAAAAATTGTAATTTGCCATTTGTAAAAAAGTCTAGAATACTTTTTAATTTATTAAAGAAAATCTAAAATACTTCTCATATAGACTGTAAAATGATGTTTATGGTATTAACTGAGATTTAATAATATTTAATTTGCCATAGCAAAATTATAATATAAGATTTACCTTGGAGTACGCAGAGTTATATTAGGTACAGTTTTACTTCGAATTACACAGGTATTCTTAACTGCCTCGGCACGTACAAAACTTACACTGAAATTGTATAAATAAAAATAAAAATAAAAGGTATATTGATTTTCACTATAAGTTAATCTCATTAGGTCATTAACTAGATTATTAACAATTTTTTTTTTTTTGAGTAATATGGCTTCACTTACGGAATATGTCCCGTTAGTAGATTAGCTCTTGATAAAATCGACTTCACTTGTGCAGGTGACACATACTTCAACGATTCATTATTGATAGAAATAACAATATCGCCAATTTTTAGCCTGCAATCTTTTTCAGCAGCACCATACAAGTTTTCAATTTCCAAACCCATATAATCGCTAAATGAACTTCTACGCAGACATATGCCCAATGGTAATGAGCCTTTGGTGAGTGTAATCTCTTGCACATCAAGTATAATATTATCTGTTTCATCCGTTGAATATATTTCTTTAAAAGTCTCACTGGTTTTCTAATTATCATATAATAACAAATCTATGAGATTCAATACAATTTCAATTTTAAGTTAAATAATACTGAATATTCATTAAATTAAAAAGAAGTTTTAAGTAACTATTTCCAGTACATTTTGTACATTTTTATGACTTGCCTTTACATCATCAAAAAGAATGGGTGATTCAGAACAAGTGTACATAGAATAGCAATCTTCATCATGGTCTTCATCATGGATACTCGTTTTTTTTTCTTCTGAACTATCACCCTAGAAAAATATATATAACTGAAGACTCATATGGTATGGGACCCTCCAGTTACCAACAATTTATATTTAAAATGTCATTCTCATCTTAGATAATCTTTGTAGTGTTCACTGAGTTAATAATAAAATCATACATGATACTAATGCACTAATAGTGGATTAAAGTTTTAACAATAAATTCACTTTCATTATTTGTAAAATCCAAATACAAATAATTAAAGACAAAAAATGTTAACCATGAGTTCTTGATAAATTATCATGTACAGAAGGAGAAATAAATGATAGGAAAGAGCAACAAAAACACAAATGCGCCATCCATGAGCCACATTGCCTCTTGGGAAAATTTAATATGACAATAGCACAGTTTTTAAAAAACCTATAGCAATGTAACCACGGTTTTAGAGTATTTGTGTTTTTATCGACTTGTGCAAATAACAAAAACGCATTTATGTTTTCATTTTCATCCAAAAGTTGCATTTAATAAAAATAAAAAAACAATATAACAAAAGAAAGAAATCTTTATCTAAATAATTATACTAAACTTATAGAGGAAAAATGTACTAAGTGTAACGAGCGGCAACATGGACTGGCAGTTGTGTTTTTCGCTTCAACTACAATTTTACTAATGTATATTTATATGTATAATGTATATATTATATATATATGTGTGTGTATGTGTGTGTAATCTTTTAAATAAAAATAACTAACCAAACACCCGAAATGTAAACTTAATAATAATATTGCATTAATGTTTTAAAGGATACTTTTTTATATTAATTAATAAGGCACATTAAAAGTTTTACGAGAAGAAACAAATGTAAAATTGTTCAAGTAGTAATAATAATTTTTTAAATGTTAAGAAAACTGAAGAAGCGCAAGAGTACTCATAGAATCTTAGAGAATATACTTAAAAAATTAATATTTAACAGAATTGATTACTTTTATACACAAATAATCCTTTTATTTGATGTAGCGCTTTGAGTTTTCTTATTACATTTCTCTATTATGTTTTGTATTTCATTAAACCATAAACAATTTGAAGCAATAATTACTATCTAACTACAACTAATTAGTGATTATTTAAATGATTAAATAAAATAAAAATGGACGGTTAAAATGTGACGGTATGAAGGAAAAAAATCTCAAAATAATAGAATGTTTCTTGTTATAATTTATAAGAAACTTCAAGGATAAAGAATGAAACATATTAAGTCTTAAGTAATAAAGAAATTATATGTCGTCACAATCATCAAGGAATAATATAACTGAGTCAGAAGCTCTCCGACTTGAGCAGATTAGACGCCAACTGTTGAACAGAGGACTCCTGGTCGACATCATTGTAGAATTCGCCGCGACGTTGCGTGAAAGATTCATCTGCATATGCCTGTTCCGAAGGTGAACTCACCTGACTGCTACTATCTGGTATGGGCAGTGGCTTGGCAACAGCAATATGAACCACTCCTTTAGGAGCACCCTTCAGAGCCTGCACAGCTTCATCTAAAGATGCATTCTCCAAACAAATATCATTTACTCGAAGTAAACGATCTCCAGGTATCAACCGTCCATCATTTTGAGCAACTCCTCCAGGTACCAATGAACGAATTACAATCACTGTTTCACTTGGATTCATAGGATCCTATTAAAGTTATAATAATACATAAGAAAGAATACGGTTAAACTTAAAAAAATTGAAAAACCATGATTTTCTGTTTCTGTCTATCACATGCGTAACATAAAAATATATATATTTTCTATTTCCGTACTGATCTAACAATTAATGCAATAAGAATTTTGAAAATTGATTTAAATTTTTTATTAAATCTACTTTAGATCAACATTCACACTTTTTAAATTTTATCCCCCAAAATTTCACAAAATAGAATTAAATAAATAGGAAATATAAAAATCTACAAAATTTAAATTTTGGGTATGTTAAGTACATTTAAAAAATATGAGAAATTTTATCTAAAGAAGATTTCACAAAAAATTGAAATCAGTTTTCTACATTTTTATTGTATTAATTGATTAATTAATACAATGGAAATAGAAAATGTCTGAATGTTACAATGTGATAGACACAGACAGAAAATCATGATTTGCATCCCCATATTTAAAAAAACATACTTGATAATCTAAAATCGAAAATCCAAGACCACGTTCTCCTTTTATAAGCTCGATAAATTGAGGTTGTGACGACCACATAGCTAATCCTGTAAGAGGTTCTAGAGATCGTGAACGTAATCTACTAGATTCTGAACACCCTGCTGTTCCAGTACTAGCCAATGAACCATCAGATTTTGCTTTTACCAAACGATCAGTAGCAGGCATTAAATTTTGAAGACTACCACCCAATGCATTCTACAAATTAAACATATATTTAAATATTAATTAAAGATTTCTCTAATGTATTATTACTTTGGCAGCAAAAGCAGCACGATCTTCTGTTATGTCCGTAAGGTAATGATGAGGTAATTGTTGTTCATCAGTGCGTCTAGCACAAATCATTCTGACATTAACTGGTAATTCTTTTAATATAGCTACAACTTCCATATGGTTTCTACCCAATAATCGATGTCCGTTTACTTCAAGCAACTCATCGCCAGATTGAAGACATGCATTTTTTCCAACCGGACCTTCGGGTAGAACTGATCGTATGTAATGATGTGGTCTTACTTCCATGCCATTTTCTACATCTACAGTGCCTTCTAAGCTTATACCTAGACCACCACCTTCACTCAATTTTTTCAACTGACCAACCTAAATAATAAGGTATACCACTCAATTAAAAACTTGTTAGTAAAATAATAAAAATAAGTTTAATTATATTTAGCTTACAACAATTTCTACATTATTTCCCACAATGTCATTCCATTTGTTTTTAATTTTTTTTAATGTTTCTGGTTTAAGTTCACCATTAAATGAAGAATTTTCAGCAGAATCAGAATCCTCGATTATTTCATCTTCAACTTCATCAAACATATCAGCCTCTACGGTTGCTCCTGATTCACCTTCTACTTCAATTTCTGCAGTACTTTCTCCATCCTTAAATTAATTTAAACATTAAATAAAATAAAATTAGTTTCATTATATCTTAAATAACAGTAAATCTCACCGTGATTGGAAACCTAGGGAGAGACATTATGGATGGTGATGCAGTTGCACTATTTGTACTAGGTTTCATTTCTGATGCTGCAATGGCCACTTGTAGTTGTTCAAATTTAGGACCACGAAGGTAACGTTCTAAACGCAAGGTTACCATTTGCCCCGTGGATCTCAAAACTTCAACTGCTTCATGATTGGTAAATCCTTGTAAAGAAGTTCCATCAACTTCAACGATACGATCATTCACTTGAATTTTTTTACATAGATCAGCTGCACTACCTTCACTTATGCTTTTTACAAATATTCCTGATAACTCTTCTATGTATTGGAAAATAGAAAAATCAATGAGTATTTAATAACATTTATTTAAAATAGTGTAAGACAAACCTTTTTCACAAACATATCCAGCTATAGTTATACCTAAACCATGTGTATCTTTCTTTAATTGTACAGTAAACGAATCAGTTTCTGGAAGTGTTGTAATACTATCTGGTGGTACCATATCCATAGTAAGAACAGGTAATGAATCAGTTATTTCAGTGATAATCAAGGTACTTTCCTAAAGTAAAATTAATTAAATATAAAAATAAAATGTTAGTTAATGTTATAAAAATATAATTTACATTTGAAATATTTTGAAGATAATAATCTTGAGAATATGTTGCAACTTCAGAAAAACCATGCTGAACTAAATGTCGATCTAGTTCATCTGCATCTCCTAACATTTTTGTTGGTACAATTGGAGCTGTACAACTCATATTCTGTGAAAAAAATAATATAAATTTATATTGAATTTTACTGTATGAGTAATTATATAACTTTTTATTAATAAAAAATTTTATAATTAGTATAGTATAGTATGTACAAATTTTAAAAGAAATTGAACTATATTAATTCAAATACTTGAATAATATCAATTGCACTGGATTCTATTGGACGAGCTACAACCAACCGAACTTGACTTCCAGATTGTCGAAGAACAGCAGCAACTTGTTCACTCCCCATTCCTCTCAAATTCACTTCGCCTATTTGTAGTATATGATCACCACTTTGTAATCTTCCATCCTATAAGTAGTAATAAAAATGTAGTGTTCTAAATGATTCTTAGATAGTTATTGTTACCCTGTCTGCAACTCCGCCAGGAAGTATAGTTTTAACAACAACACCAGTGCTACGACCACCTATTATACCAAACCCTAATCCAGATCCATCATTGAGCAGCTCAATTACTTCAACTTGAGCCCATTCAGTGTTCAACTAATAAGAATATTGAACTTTATAAATAATAGTTATATATATATATATAATAAAAATAAATTAATAACAGTACCTATAACATAGTTTCAAATCAAATGACATTTAAAACAAAATATTTCAAACATTCTATAACCAGCAATTTCATCAAACTAATATATTTAAAAATGAATATTAATAAGGAAATCGAAGCTGTAATTACGTTTTTTTAAATATGCCAAACTGATTTTAATTACAGTAAAACTCGCTTCAATGGACCATCTAAAAAGAATATCTTAAGCAGAAAAGGGTCTTATGCAGGGATTGAAAATAAAAGTATTTAAAATATCAAGTTTATTTATTAATTATTTCAATGTATATAACATATATTAACTAATTATTTAATTAGAAACAAATAATCTATTTTTTTTTTTTTTAAGATTCTGAGTGTGTTTTAACAAGTAATTTTTCGATTTTGTTAACATAAGAGAATACTTTTTGTATTTCTAATGGGTATTGAACTTATTTTCAAAACACTTATTACACTAATTTATTAATTGACATTACATGGTACAATGAAGTACAACAAAATATGTGAGTATACCTAAACTAAAAAAATGTATAACACTAAACTCACAATTACTATAAATTGTCATCATATGCTGAACAAAATAGTGTCTTATTTAATTAGGTAAAGAAAACCCAAGCACCATAATAGATGATTTTTACATTGATTAGCATAAGAAATGTATAGGGACCACGCAAAACAGCATCTTAAGCGGAACGTATCTTAACCAAGTTCTACTGTATGTACAAATTATAAAAAATACTTTACCATGTTACTGGATGATGTAAGAGGACGCGCTACGACCAACTGAACAAGCCCACGGGCCTGTTGTAGTATTCCAATAGCTTGTTGGTGGGACACATTTGTATCCAATGGTTGTCCATCAATAGCAATAATCTGGTCACCTTCATGAAGACCTCCTTCTCTATATTATTAAATATTTGATTTAAATTATTTTATAAAAATGCCAAGTCAAATCACAACTTTTTTTTTTTATGTTTAATAGACGACTGGGCAGTACCTGCTTGCGCAATACTTCCGCCCAGCAGTCAAATCTAAACTTAAAACATATAATAAAGATTAAATAGAAAATATAAGTTTGACAGTTTTGTTATCATTAAGAATGAAAAATGATCACAAATTACTGAACTTAAAATTTAAGGTAAAAATCAGTTTTTACATATTAAACAATACATAAATATTAGGTGTCATATAAATTGCATCACAATCGTCAGATATATCATTTTCTGAATCAATAATTGATAAGACATATAAGTATTATGTCTATTAATTATCACCTATCCGATGATACTTTGAAACAAAAAAATTAATGTTATATACTTAGTATGTGTTTCGAATGTTTATAATATGTTTCATTGGCTAGTATATTGTGTACTGTTCTATTCTTAAAAGTTAAAATACAAGTTTAATAGTTATGAGTAGTGAGAACAAAAAAATCATTAATTAATATGAATAGTTTTAAATTTTGTTTTCAAAAATTATTAATAATAATATATAACATTAAATGTATTGCAACACAACATGAAAGTCATACATAAAGTTGATTGATAAAAATGGAATATTAAAATGTACTAATGAGCATAATCATACTCTTTTATGGGATTTTGTTTAGCTATTAAATTAACTAATATTAAGCAATAATATAAAACTTAATTTGTAAAAATAATTTGTATTTAAATTCAGGAAAAATGAGAATAGCAAATTATGAAATTTAATGTCTGAGAAAATAATAAAATAAATATTTAGTTATTTGTTAAACTTATTAAGTTATAAATTTATTGTCTTTAATTTCTATTTCAATATTAATCAATAAAATGCCATGAATAAAACAACTTTCAAATATTATGAATTTTCTTCAAATGATTAACCCTTTAATTAATAATGAAAAAAATATGTAATTCTGTTGATCATATATTTCAACATTTGATATATTTGACATGTATTTGATATAGTATATATTATATATAACATATAATATATATTAAATATTGTATAAATACAATTTATCTCTACTTTTATTGATAAGTGTCATCATTTAATTGCCATTTTATATAGTTTATTGTTTGAAATTAATTTAAAAATATATATTGACTTTCAAAAATATTATCTTATACAAACAAAAAGTTTAACAGTTTTTACTTATTATGCATAAAGTTTCACAAAAGATATGTTCCCCAAAAAAGAACATACAAATTGCATTCAGATGTCCAAAATACGCCGTAGCTCGGAAAATATTTAAAGATTCATCTTCTCTTCGACTTGCCCTCAGCGAAGAAAACACAGAAACTATATACAAATTTTTCTATTTTATACATTTAAACAATAAGTTGTAAATATTTATAATTTTACATTGTAATAACTTTCTGTAGGCTAATAACCTAAGCTGTTGAAGCCTTATCATTAATAAAAAAAAAAAAAAAAAAAATTGCATTCACAGGATCCCAAAAGCTAATTAAATATTCTATTTTAGTGGTTTATACAACACAACACAATGGTTAATAACTTAATAAGTAGTTAAACATAATATAACAATTTATAATTTATATTTGCATATATAATGGCATAATAAGTCTGAAATTAAAGTGATAATTGAATTGAAAAATTTAACTGTATAAAACATAATTTTGATTTAAAAGAAAAATTAAACATACGTACAAATATAATATTATAATATGCACAAATAATATTGGATAGTATAATCTAATGGAAGATCAGAATATTTATCACTATTATTTATATCTATGTAATCTGTATTATACTATTACAATGTTATGTTAGTTTAACTTATACGTACTTAGTGATAATAACTTTACTTTCAGCTCAAATAAACAGAAAATATAATATGGCAACTAAAAATATAAAATACATCACCATTTTTAAGAACGCCTAAACACAAATTAAATGTCTATGATTATTAACAGTCACATTATATTATCTTATAGTTCTATGATGACGAGGTGCAATTTGTGTATTTGTAACTATTTTTTTTTTTTTTTGCACCCAACATAAGTGCTCTGATGTATAAATATTTGAGATATAAAATTGCTTAATTTGTCATTAATTTTAATATAAGTTATGAATTTAATACTACCCTGACCTTACCTAATAGTCAAAAAACATAATCAATAATCCAAGAGTTAATAAAATTGTTAAGACCTAATGGTTTAACCAAATATGGAAATAACAATTATTTGTATTATTGTTATAAAAAAAATTGTAAACTAATAAATTGAGTGTATCCATTAACAAATTATAATTGAAACTTTAAGTTCAATAAATTATTAATATAGAATAAATAAGACAAATAAAATGGCAAATCAAAAAATCTTTTAGTTTTAGAAATTTTAGATATTTTATAAGAACTAGAAGAGATGTTTAATTTTAAGAACTAGGGCACTTCATTTAAATAATGTGTTTACTATACTTAGTACAAACAATAAAGAAAAAATATTATTTATTATTTAGTTATTCACAATAAGATATTACTATATTATAATTTTTATATTTAAGTATTAAAAATAAGATCTTTTTAGTTTAAAAAAATAGTTTATTTTGAGAACAAAATACTTAATAAAAATATAAGTATTGAAATTTTACCAATTTTATCACTCTTATCATGCAATGTATACAATAACTATAATAGTTCAGCAAATTTCCAATGAATTTGAACTTCGCGATTTATATACCAAACATATCCGAAAGTAAAAAACAATAATTTACAATCGTAATTATTTAAATTAATACAATCATATACAATAATATTATGGACCTAGATAATATCATTTGTAAACAAGGAATTTAAATATCTAAATACATTTAATGATTTGTTGTTGCTGTGGTACTTGTTGATTTAAGATGATCAATAAATATAAAAAAACAAGCATTAATCATAATTCATGTGACATGACATGTATAATATGCACTATCACGAATAATTAATAAAGTTAGTCTAGTTTATTCTATATTGTGCCATTTTTAATAACGTTTCCAAACTTTGTAGGTTCATAACTTACCAATTGCCGTCGTGTTAAAAGTGCGTCAATAGTATACAATTTCTGTTTGGTAATACAAGTAATATAGTAATATAGAAACATTTTCAATAGATTTACAAGGACTATGAATAGGAATAGTACGTAAAACGTAACTACGGACGTTTAATAATTTTATGATATAAGGTCATTTTAAATGTAAACATCCCGTGTGTTTTTTGTTTTTCGAAAAATAATTGAAAGTTCATGGAAACAAATAGCGCCAGTGTATTGAACCTAAGCGCAAAAGCGTAATGGCTCAATGACTAGCAGTTACCTCGACTTGCCGCGACCTCACCCTGCCCGCCCTCTAGGGACTACACAGCCAAGGACCTGCGTCATGCGTGTGAAGTGTCTTTAGTGAGTACTAAGCGGGACTTGGGAGATCTATAAATATGCCGGCGCCTGGTGGTTTTTTCTGTGCACTACCAACCCCATAAAATGTAATATATTTATTATTAATACCTATCCTATATTATGTAAATATTGTCAATTACAATTTTGGTTGCAGGTAAATCAATGTTCAGAATTAATTACTAAGGTGAAATTTAAATGTCATAAGCCACTGTTCACAGAATGAACAGTTTTGTTTTTACATATTACACGAGTATTTCAAAATAATTGTATTCCCTTTAAAACGGTAAAATTAGGACATTTATTCATATTATTAAGGGGAGCTTAAAACAATTAATTGTGGTACAAATAAGACCTACAGTTACATTAGTTATTCATAAATAAGTTCCTGATATAAATCTTATTTTGACTTCCAATCGTAATAAATATAAATTACAATAATGGAAAAAATTTTAACTGAAGTAAAATTATCAACATTGACAATATCTAACCATTATTTTTAATAGTTAACTTATCAGAAATAAAATTTTCTCTTGAAATTGACTACATTTTTAAACTGTTGAAATTTTAAAAATAGGTACTTTAGAGAACATTAATTGTTATCATAGTTTAAAAATCTTACATATGATATTCAGAATATTTCATAGAATTCACATTTCACTTTGAATAACATTTTATAATAGAATAGGTATTATAAAATCAATGATACTAAGAATTACGCAAAATAGCATTACTTATATTTGGAAAAATAAACAAATACATAAATAATATAAAGTATTTGAATTTTAAAATTATTATTATTTATTACCGATAAATGAATTAAAATATTTTTGAAACCATTCTAAGTTGAAGTTTTATTCATGAATATTATTATTTTTTTTCAAATTGTTATATTTCTTAAAGTAATACAAACATACTCCTGCTCTTAAATATCAAATACATTTTCTTACTAAATACTAGACAAATGTTAACCTACCTACAAGAAATGAATATTTATATATTTATAAATAAGTCAATATAGTATATATTAAATTATATAGTTTTAAATCTTGGCTCATATAACTTAGTTTTAAATTTGGCATTTTTCCTAAATAATAAAACTAAAAAAACAAACTATAACTAAAGTCAAACTATATATATGTACATATTTATTTGTATGACTGAAAGTTATAAAATATATCTATAAAATAAGCAATATTCATATCATAATATGTTTAAATAACAAAGATACACCGCAAAAGTAAAAGAATTAAAACAAATGAGTTTATTGATAAAACATGTCAAGATATACTCTTAGTAATTTTGTAAACAGGACTAACTTCTCATTATTATAATGAGAAGTTAATCTCTTCTTTAGAGCTTAACATAGTTAAAATAACCCAGATTAATAAAAAATAAAAAATAGGATTGCTCAAGCCTTCAGATATATTTAAACCAAACTCAAGATTATTAGTACATTATTAAATATTTATTTACATTATATTATTAAGCCATATTTTCATCAATTTTTAACGCATAATGTTAGATGCATAAATATACAGAAGGTAAAATGAATAATTATGTAAATCACATAAAAGTGATCAGTCAATTTAAAACATTCATAAGTCATACATAACCAACAATTAAAGATTAATTTCTAACTTACCAACATTTAGACAAGAGAAGACCCAGTCTTCAAATTAAATCTGATTAAGAATTTAATAATAATAATCTTATTCTTATCCACTTAAATTAAAAATATCTGAGTATTTTGTTAATACCCAGCAAAAGTATTTCATTGGAACAGTCTCTGTTTTTAGCTTGGTATAATTTGAAATTTAAAATTGTCAGTCCATGATAAAAGAAGGCCAGTGTGTCATAGTCCTTAATTACATTGACTACAGATGTGGTTTGAAACAAAATTTAACTGGGTCCTGATTGAAATTTTTACCCACTAAGATATTAACTGTTATATTAATCAAATAGTCCATTTCAGAAAAAAATAATATTAATAAATATCAATTATTTTCTATTCCATTGCATCATTGTTAATTGCATTTAATGTAGGTTCTTATTACCTTATATAATGATATATCTCTATTAAATACCTATGCCTAATTTTACCTATAATTGTAAATTATACTTTGATAAATTATTAGATATTATACAAAATAACATAGCTACCAATACTTTATTTTTATTATATTTGTGCCTTATTGTAGATGCCTATAATTTTAAGTATATTTAATTAAATACTAGTGTTAAGTAGATTCTATTCAAGAATTAATATTGTTATTTTCTGTTTTAGTATAATACACATTAAAGTTTATTTTAATAAATAAATAGTAGATATAATATGATTAAAATAAATTTAAAAACAGTAATAATAGATACAGGATCATACAATATAAAAATATAAGAATTAATAGTTTTTAACAAATCCTTTTAAGATTTATCATTTTATTTAAACCTAATCTAGCTTAAAATGTAAAAATGCTTTAAGTCATCAAAATTAAAAAGGTTGAAAAATTCTGAATTTGTATAATATTGATATCAGATTGATTAGTTTTCCTATCTCAAAAAAATCGCTCTATAGCAAAAAAATTATTGTTTTATTTGATGAATCAAAACAATACAATATATATATATTAGACTGAATTGACTAACATAAATTTTAATTTTAATCAGGAAATGCTTTTTTCTTCAGATTTAAAGCATTATTTATTTTAATGAAATCATAAAAAAATCTTACCGTGCTGCAATTCCATGTTGTTGAATTTCTTGAACAAATATTCCAAGTTCTCCTTTTTCTTCACTTCTTAAACCAACAACACTAAACCCCAGGCTACTACCTTCAGGTTTATAGAGCTGAAGAAATAAAATTATTATTACTATAGTGTATAGTATTTAACATTAAGGTAATTAAAACTATTAAGTAATAAATATTAATATAATAATGTACATAAATTTCTATTTTCAATTTTGAACGTATCAGAAAATCTCTTTGACTTTTCTAGAAGTGTTTTTTTTTTTTTTTACATTTTTGAAGAATTACTTCTACAGGTAATTTTAACTTTTCCTTATGTTTATGATGTTATGTATATAATGTATTTTGAATTTTTTATATCTGGATTAATTTCAAATTAATTCCTTCATTGATTGTTCATTTGTTGGCTTTTTCAGATAGTAATAATTAATACTATTTAGATAAAAACACGAGAATAAATAAATTTTAAATGAAAAAAAAATACAAAATGTCAACTGTGCAGTTTCTATCCAACATTGGTAATTCAATTTTTTTCAAAGATTAATTTATTACCTATAATTATACAGTAAATATAAACATAAAATATAATTTTGTAATAAAATTAATTATTTTATTATCAGGTTTTGTCTAGGATTATAAGAGTTTTTTTTTTAATACATAATAATTATTTATTTATGTAAAGAGTTCTGTTTAATGTATAATTATACATTACTTAAATTTAAATATTAAGTATTAATTGCAAAATAATATAAACATACTTGAACATTATGAATTTTACGTCCTCTAGATACGTCATCTACAGCTTTTTGATATTCAACTACATATGTTAAGGTTGTTATTGGTGTTAAAGCAGTTGATATATCTTTTACTAAAGATTTATTTTCCTAAAATAAAAATAACTATTAATAATTAAATAAATTTTAAAGAAAAAAAAGTTTAGTCTTTTTTATACAAATATTAAAAATACAATATACATAAATGACAAAATATAAAAGAAAATGATTGTACATGAATTAACACTTCAAAATATCTAGAAAACCAGTTCATATAATTTTTATACTATTCTTAATCAATCAAAATGTTAATTATTTACAGGGTCTATTCAATATTTTGATATTTTATAGTAGGATAAAATCACGAACTTTGGTCAATAGATTTAACTATAATGTTTTTTTATACATGATTGTAAAAGATTTTTAAGAATTCTAAATATATAACATTTTTTCACTCAGTACTATATTTTGACAGAAATAATTTATTATTATTAATATTATTAACAAATTTATATGAAAAAAATACCACAAGAAGTTATAGTAAAAACTACAATATTGTCTTTTATTTATTAAAATTATAAATATTCTAATTATAATTACTTAGAATTCAAATTAATAAAAAAAATAATGATTTACCTTTGATGTAGAAGAACTATCAGTAGACGGACTATTTAAAATTTTAGGAACGATTTGCTCACTTGGATCAAAATCTTCTGGAGCGCTTATATAGAGAGAAGACTCAGATGGCAAACTCAATACTAATTGACCAGTAACAGGTGATATATCAAAATCAACTGGCAATAATGATGGGTGATCCTGGAGTTGACAGCTCAATTCAGAAACCGAATCCTATAGTAATAAGTTTTAAAGATAAATCATTATACGTTTACCTATTTAATGTGAATATTAATATTTTACTTGAACAGATGCGATTGTTTTTATGATTGGATTTTGGAAAACCGAGATCAAAAGTTGAAGATCGCTATTGGTATTTGCTTTTAATTTATCATCGTCAGATTCATTAACTAAAGTTTTTATTTCTGTCAAAATAGACAATGCTGCAGACATATCTACAAAAAAAAATTTATATTAAATACAGTTAACACTTTTATTTTATATGCTGCATCTCCATGTAAAAAATATACTTTTGAAGCATTTAATATTTATTTTACTAAATTGTATTACCTGAATAAAGAGACATTTTATTTCTTTATTATTTTCTTGATAAAAATTTACAGCAATACCTGAAAATTAATATCAAAAATAAAAATAAATGCATAGAATAAAGTATCTTAAATCTATTTATTAAGATACCTTAGTTTTAATATATAATGAGATACTTTATTTAATTTGGAAAGCGAAATAGTAAGTTTGGTACATAGTTTGACTTAAAAATTTATCTAAAAGCTATTAAAATTATATCACATATATGATTATTTGCATATTCTTATTAAGAGTAAAATGAATAAATTGTAATTGTAAATATTAATTTATCATATTCCATTAAATTATTTGAAATTTTTTGAATATTTAATATAAATGTATTATATACACACCATTTATTAGCGTTTGTGCATTACAATACATTTTTTTTAGATGTGTTTGATACTGTTCGTGATTAGATATAAATATATGTTGTATACACCTTAAATTATGGATAGATTACGCGGTTAACATAATTTACCAATAAATTATTAAATTTATACTATAACTGGTAGCATTTTTCCTTTATTTATAATAAATAACTACAAAATTTCACTAAAACTAATTTATTGTTATAATGCATTTATAAATTCAAATACCATGTAAGTAATTTAATCAACTAAACTTTGAACCAGAAATCAACAGTGTTGAATTAAAGGGAATATATTTTGGGTAATTGAGAAAAAACCACAAATAAATAGATAAATATCATAATATGTATATACATTTATCATATATGATGGAATCTTATGTTCTACAATTGAAAATAGTTTTTACTAATTATCTAAAATATTAAGTAGTTTGATATGTATTATCTTTCTACTATTTATAAATTAATAATAATATACCTATAATAATATAATATAGTGCTGTATGGGACTAAGGATTATATAATATTATCTACACCGTCAACTAAATCTATTCACCGGAAATTCTAAAAGGATGCAGCTAAAAAACCATGTCTGGATACAATATGAATCATGTATCTACTATGTTAGTGTATTTTAAAAGGATTGCAGATAAGTGATTCCAAAAAAATTAATTAATGCAATTCATTTTTTAGAAAATGTGAATATGGACGTGTTCATTTAAAAAATATGAACAAGCTCCTTTTTGAGCTTTAAAAGTGCATGTGAATGAATTCTGCCTTTTAGTGAACACCGGCAATAGGTGATTATGGTCTTACAATTGTATGAACACAAATGCTGTCAAATTTTACAATCAATATCAATTTTTAAATAATATCAAAGTATATACATTTGTCTAAAATAATTAATTTAAAATGTAAAACTTATATTAATGCAATAAACCTACTTCAATAATTAACAATTTTACTTAATATTTACATGGCTTACCTCAACCTGATTACCCAAGATATCAAAACAAATTTAAATTTAAAAATATTGAACCAATAATATTTGGATGATTTTCATTTAATTGGATAGTGTTAAGATTATCTATTGATGGCTTAAGTCTGAAATTTTGTCATTAATATTGGCTAAACTTATAATATTGATAATAAAATATGTAAAACATTTACTATACCAAGTTAATGGAAATATTCAAAGTAGGCCATACCTACTTCAAAATAATAAATATTAAATAATCTTATTTTAAACTTTAGGTAAATATTTGATAAACATACACATTACACTTTCTAGTATAATACTACATTCGGTTAACATAATCTATTTAAAATACAATAAACACCAATATCAAAAATGAAATACATTTAATCAAACATTAATAATTAAAGTATGTACATTATTTACACTTGATCCTTATTGTCTATTATGATAATACAATTTTTAAACTTAAAATTATATAAAATAAATATTATTCAAATACTTTTACTCACCAATGTATTAATTTAGTCGTGAAAGTTTTAAAATAATCAAAAGGATCACCCGTTTTAATACAATTGGATCGATCGCCAACACTTTTTTCTTATTATAATTAATACATACACAATACAACTAATAACAAATTGAATACGATAGTGGTACAGGTAATACGATACAGGTAGAAAATGACACAACGGCAGAGCCGCAGGACTCCGAGACTGCAGGAGGAATGATGAAGATGAATATTAGTAATATTAGTAAACAATAATAAATACCATCTTGATAAATATAAAAATGATAATTGATAATATGAAAAAATGTAAGATATGCGAAAAATTTAAATGGTTTACAGTGTTGCAAACACAATATTATAGTAATGTATCTTATAATATTATTATACAGTATACAGTATTTTTTAATTTTTTATAATTCCACAAAATACTATGATAATAATGATTCTGTCATCGTGATCACATTTTGTTAATAATATAGATTATAGAATCTATAGATTTTAAGATATATCGCATTTAAATATAATCGAATTTTATTCAAATTATTCACTAATTATTATTAATTTAATTTGAAACTAAAAAATTCATTGTTCGTTATTGTATAATTTATTAATCAATAATTAATAGTTATTGCACTACACAGTTAGTTATCTTATACAATGAACTGAATGAACAAAAAAAAAGTTGAAAATTTTATTCTAGGTGCCTTCATTATAAGTATTTATAATCAATGGTTTCCCCTATTCGCTAATCATTGTCACCACAAACAAGTATTATTTATCTATATGCTACAGATTGTTTGAATAATTGAATTACAATAAAAATATTTACCAAATATTTACACACACATTATAATTTATATTATACAATAAAAACAATCTATATACCTAACAATCTACTTTTCTTTTTTTTTCTTTTTATTAAAAGAATAATTACAATCTATACAAACATTTTATACAATGAGTAATTTTAACAATATACTTATAATAACTATATTACCTATACAATGAGAATATTTCAGTTTTATAGTATCATAACAATTGTTACTTGGAAATTGGAATAGGTAATTTTTTATGACTGGCAAAGTTGAATTAATCGCATTAAAATTTACTAAAGTAAATACATTTGATACTTTATTATTATATTGTTCTTCTAGTTTATAATAGCAGCAATAAGTATGTATACATTTAACGATTTTATTTATAAATAAAGAACATACATAGGTAAGTATGAAAAAGTAATGGTGCGACTTTTTCTATTAAATATTATTATATTCTGTGATACACTGATACATTTTAGAATGCACTTGTATAATATATATGATTTAATATATTAATGTTATGCAAACAACTAAAAAATTGGATGTGCCTATAAAAATTCTACTCCTATACTGACTATACTTATTTTCAATTTAGGATGGACAGTAGTACTCCAACTATATTATTTATAAGGTGGCACGCCACAATGTAGCCCTCTGCCATTTTACTATGCTTAAATTCAAAAATTTATGCAACTTTTTAAAAACTTGAAAATTATCTTAAAAAAATTTTTAAAAAATATTTACAATGTATATACTTATAGTATAGTAGTATACCTACACTTTATTGTGTAATATTATTTACTTATATTAAAAAAAAATAATAAAAATAATACAAAATTCATTTTAACTAAATAAATACTAAATAATTAAGACATAATAATGACAATAATTTAATACAATAATGAATAAATAACCGACAGTGAATAATTAAAAATTTAACAACTTATTTTAAAGTAGAAAATTAACAAAATACTATAATAATTTAGTAAAGTATAAATTATATAATAAACAAAAAAGTTATTCAATATAATATTAGAACTAGAAATTTATTACAAATGTATATTTTGAACATTATATAAATTTTATTTGCTGGTTTTTCCTAACTATGATGAATTGTTTTCATGAAAAGTACAAAGAAAAGCCACAGGTAGAAGTGGCCCGATGATTCATAGCTGTTATGTATTATGTATGCATTAAATATGCAATTATATACAGCTTTGCCTCATCTTGCCTCTCCCAACCTGCGAAAATTGTTTTAAGCACTTTTTGTAACAATCATACGATGATTATTAATCATAAATAGTTTAACATAAGATAAGTTAAATTGAAAGAAACTTTATTTTAGAAAAATATAAGACTGAGCGTTAACACCATCGCCAAATACACGCCAAACACAACTGAACGTCGTCATAAAAATCTGAGCAGTCATTCCATACAGAGACGTGTTTATATAAATTATAAAGCGTTAATTTTAAAATTCAGCTCTGTCGCCCAACATTCTATAATGGCACCCGTTTCCGTTACCAATCGTTTCGTATGCAAACGGTGTCGCCATTATGGCTTTAAAAATCTTTTCTTTCTTCAACAACTCCCCGTGTTTTAATTTAATAATATTTTCGAGTTTTTTTAACTATGACTTTTATCACATGAGAAATTATTTAGTCATGACTTTTTACACAAGTAAATGTTTTGATGTATTTTATTAAGGTATTTTTTATTACCTAGTACCTACAGTACCTCATCACCAAACCATATATAGTCTTATAAGTTTTTTATCTTGAATATTGTAATATTGTAGGTATACCTACATGAGAAAAATATAAAAAATAATACTTAATAAAAAAACATATTATTGGACAAATATTAAGATAGGTAGGTTACTCTTCATATGATAACAGTTGAAATTATATTTTAGAATGATAGATATTCATAATCGCAAACCAATAGATACTTATTAAAGCTATTTTAATTACTACAATACAAAATGTAATTGTACATTTACATCCAAGTTAAGTTAATGCTTGTAAAAAAGTATTATGTACCTATTACCCACATACCTAGTACATGGCACACGCATATAAAACATGCAATTTAAAAATTATAACATATATCTACAGCGAATAGAGTGACATGAATGAAGCACAGAACAATTACCTATATGTAATATGTATTTACCTATCACGATTTAAGATTTATAAGATATAACTAAATTCATGGTATAAACATAATAATAGTTCACATGACCATACTCAATACTCATATTCCACATTGATATAAAATTAACCTACAAATATATTTAGTATTTAAGTAACAACGGCTATAGTTATACTAGGTACCTATCTTTTATACCTTATTATTATTAATTAATTATATTTATTATATACTATTATTAGTATTGTTTATTAAACTTGTATTGTTCTATTTCATTTTAGAAATTATATCCCAGATATACATATATTATTTTGTTGGTCTATAAAATAGATCAATATTGATTTTATAGTAGTAGGTATATTAAAACTTTTAATTTATTACTTATATTATTAATATAAGTAGATACCTAATTTGAAATAATTTGTGACAAATATTTTAAAGCAACATTTTTTCACTGTGCTCTACGCCTTCACACGAATATATTTGTATTGTAATCGATTACCTAATACTTGTAAATGATTTAAATGAAGGGACAGAAATACAATATACTACAGAATTTATTAAAGAAGTTATTGATTTTTTTGTGAAAGTGTAGGTGCTTCGTTGAAAATTAGTAATACCACTTTTATGTGAAACGCGCAAGTCTGCAAAATATGAATACACCTATTAGTATTTTCGCTGAAAATTGTATCAACATTAAATTACTTCTTGAAACACTAGATTTTACTGGCAACATCACTACTCGCATAAAATCTAACATCAACATGTGCGATGTAAACTTCTCTTCTCAATATTTGTTATATCCTTCAATATCACATCCAAATGCTTAGAACCAGTTACAAAAGTCACAGCCATAGTTTATTGGTATATATTTAATACAAAATCAAGAGCTGTAGCCTGTTCCCTATAGAATGTCATATACCCACCTACACTTTCATAAAAAATTAATAACTTCTTTAATAAATTCTGTAGTATATTGTATTTCTGTCCCTTCATTTAAATCATTTACAAGTATTAGGTAATTGATTACAATACAAATATATTCGTGTGAAGGCGCAAAGCACAGTGAAAAAATGTTGTTTTAAAATATTTGTCACAAATTATTTCATATAGGTATCTACTTATATTAATAATATAAGTGATAAATTAAAAGTTTATATTATTTTTTAGGGGGAAAGTGCTCGTTTTGCCATCTCTCCCTAATGGACGCCCATAGATCGATGGGCAAATCAAATTATAATGTCTATACCATAAAAGCGTATAAAATAGATTAGTAACGTTTTGCTTTATGAAAGTATCAATTATATACATACCGTGTACGTGTAATGTGTGTTGGTCAATCAGTAGGTATGATGTGCATTTCATCATTCTATAGGACAAATAAATATTAAATAAATAATGAATAGTAAATTATAATATTATATATTGATATGTTTTGAACAGGAATAATATGTCATGTTCATTGAGATAGCATCATAATTATTAATCGTATAACACAAAAAATAATGCATGTGCGTCGTGCATGTATTTGAGCAGGTTCATTATAGATTCAAAATTAATAGTATAATTGCCATGAATATCACGTACTTAGAAAACCCGAAAACCGGATGGTCCCAACGACAACTACATAGTACAAAGGATGGTGAATGACGGGCACGGGCCACTAACAAAATATTTTATCCGTGCACTGTCTAAACAATGGTTCAATTCGAGTGTGCGTACTATGTACTGTGTATACATCATAAATTATCGACATCCAAAGAAAGGCAGGTACTAGGTAGCTAATATATATTGTGTACAAAATACATATATATTTATATATATATATATATATTTTGTTTTTATATTATATAGTGTTTGTATAATGCATATAGGTATATATTATATATATATTCAAGTAGTCACACAGACACTTGCCAATTTCCGTTTGACGTAATTTAATTTTGTATAGCATCCAATACTTTGGTTAAATAATATGATATGCCTATAGAAATTAAATAAAATAAAACGAAAAACGTTAATCTCATAAAATCATAACTCATAAGTCAAAATAGTTGTATTGCATATAGGTAATTTATTATTATTGTTATTAGGTACCTATATGGTACGTGCCTTTATGAACTATATCTAGGTACTTACTTAGGTACTTTATAGACAGGCCCTGATTTACCAATTCATGGATCTTTACAATTTTGGGTTCCAAAACGATATTTCTTTCATGCTCAAAATAAAGTAGATAGTACAAATATTTTTTTTAAATAATGGTGTAAATTATTTGTGGCTTAAGTGTTGTTTAATCGTAATATTGTAATGTTAAAAAAAATCTTCAATAATAACTTAATATTTATTGTTTACTATATCTTTTTATCCCATATTTATTAATCAGTCATCACTTTGAGAGAAACAATTATAAAAAGGTAAAAAATTACCTACTTTTATTTGACTGTTGTTGGTGGACCCCTTTTTTAATTGAGCCTAGTGCAAATGTCCCATTTGTCTTTGCATAAATATAGCCTTGAGTGTATATAGAGTATTAGTTTGTATACAATTCATAAGTACTTATGAAATAAATTGTAGAATATTCTGAAATTCCAATTAACATGTTTTTAAAAATAAGTTCTTATTTTGTTAACACTATACGTCTATACCTATATCTATACCTACTAATACAATTTTTGTAGGAAACAGAATTAGTTTTAATTTTCCCTGATTAAATTGAAATAATTTTTGAATCAAAATAAATTACTTACACAATATAACATTGATTCTAAATACTATAAGTACTATAAAATTGAAGAGGACAGTGCCGTTCCATGTCGCGGTCGTGTCAAGTCAAAGTAAATTGCTCAGCTTTGTGATAATACTATTGAATTTAATATTGATACTGTTCTGTGTTTTACATTTTATTTTTTTTCAAGTGTTTTTTTATTTTTGTGTGTCAATATGCAGAATTTTAATAATATTAAACGTGACACGTTAGATAGTTTCTTTTCTAAAGAAAAGAAAATTAAAACTAATTATACTGCTGTTGATCCATCCTCGTCACCACATAACGAGGACAATTTTCACTGTGCTGTTCGTTATAATTCAAAAATTTCGGAAGTATCCCAAAAATGGCTAAATTTATAGATAAATAAAAAGGCAGCAGAATTTTGTTGTAAATATCTGTGATTAGATTGTATGGATAGAGAATTAGGATGCAATAGTTGTATAAAAGTAAAAAATAGTATTCATCTTCAAAAATCCATTTCTGACAGTAAATTTCGAATCTCATCTGAGTGGCTGAAGTTTGGAATTATGGATTTATGGCAGCTGGATCTAATAGAACTAATATTCTGGCTTCTTTACGGAGTAAAATAAAATACCACTAGGAAAGTAAAGCACACGTTTATGCTGAAAACATCTTGGAAAAAGGCGCAGAAAAAGTGTTGAATAAGATGTTTGAAACTGTATCTGAAAATGTAATGGACTCGAATATGCGACTTTTTGAAACTATGTACTACATTGCAAACATCACCGTCCCTTTCATGAAGAACTTGTTTAATTTCAGAAAATCAACTGATTGGATATGGGATCTTCTTTGCAGAGCCGAATAACTGCCACTCGAATGGTTCATGTCATATAACCTAACCAAGTGCACTCTAATTGTATATATTTTGTCATACTTTGATGCAACGTCGGCTGTTGTAGCATTTCTCGATTTGATTGAGTTAGATGGACAAGACGCTGAAACTATTGAGAAAGAATTATGGTTTAGCTTAGAAAGTGCAGGAAATTCGAAATGTTTCGCATTAAAGAATTGGATTGTGTTTGCAAGCGATGGTACGAGTACTGCGAGTGTGATGACGGGAAAGAAATCTGGGGTTACCGCAAAACTGTGTGAGAAGATACCTCAATAATTATTCATATATCATATAGCATTGCTTATGTCATCGCCTTGAACTTTCATTGCACGACGTTATGAAGACAGTACCTACTGATATTTCCTATTTGTAGAGTTTCATGGATAAACTATGCTTATTACCCCATCAAAGCCCCAAAAACTTGAAATTAAATTCTAATTAAATTGTTAATTATGCTCCCAACTACAACTCCCGGTTGTGATCGAGGATTTTCCGACATGAACCTTACAATTACGGAATTGAGGACTTGTTTGACTATTGAAAACGTATCATCTCCATGAATGGTCCTTCAGTTGATAACTTCAATCCTAAACCATATGTTCGGATTTGGCTATGAGACCATAGATTGGTAGATTCAACTCCAAGTGGTAAGAAATGTAAAAAACAAACAAAGAAGAAGATAAGGTACTAAAGGATATTGTTGTCAATTTATTAAAATAATTTTAATTTCTATTTCTGAAAAAAATAAAAATATATGCATTTTAATTTTTTTTTAATACCCTTAAACTTATCCACCCTACTACCACCGTTTTAACTAAATCATAAATTTTTCATATTCAGATACTTGTCAGTGTAGTGTACTCCATTACAAAATAGACCTTTTGTCATGGTATACTCCCAAAAAAATTGATGAGAGCACACAAGACTTCGGAGCGAAATGGTCGGTTGATCAGAGGCGACTAACCTTATTATGGGACTAGTTATCGGTTCCTTACGTACATACCTATGTTTTGCCGTATCGATTAGAGTGACCCCGATTTTCTAAGTATTTTTAAAAAAATTTCAAAGTCGTCGGTACAGGGGATGATCTCTATATTTGAGGCGATGAGGAATAATTTATTGCGAATTGATAGGCAACTTTACATACAATATGATAATCAGCAATAGTGTTACGGATTTTGGGAACCACTGGTTGGCCTTATCAAATATTGTTAGCGGAACATTTGATTATATTTATTATTTTTAAAGATAAACCAAACTTAACCAAACTTACCGTTACTTTAGTTTTACTTTTAAGTTTTTATTTCATTTATATTTTATACTTTTAAAGTTAACTATTTAAAAAAAAGTGCACCTAGTCCTAGTGGCTACTGGCTAGTGTATATTGAGCAATAGTCGTATTTAAACAAAGGTTTTAGATTATTAAAAAATGGCATAGAATTTATTATTTTTTTTTTAAGTATTCATTGTTCTTAGATACCTACATTGTTAAGGTTTCCCGCCAGAAATAATGTGTATATTTATTTGCCTAATTTAAATTCGTTGGATTTTATGTAAGTATAAAATTATTGATGTTATATATATTTGTAAATTATAACCCAATCAAAACTTGTTCAAACTCCCCTATAAGTGTCTGTTTTTAGAAAAATGTCCTGTAATGGACAATTTTAAAGAATTACAAAAGGTTCCCTTAAGGAAGGTGCTATTAAGAAAAGTTTCAATGAATATACCCTTATGTATATAAAAATTAGTTAAATTTATTGAAATCGGCATACTAGTATTATAAATATTATTAAAAAAATTGGTTATTAGTTTTTACTAATAAGTATGTATTTATTATTTATTATTAGTCAGTATTCACTACTTAGTATTGAAAAAATGGGTTATTACTTATTATTTATTACATAATTACTTAGTATTTTTATATAGTTAAAAAAATCAGTTATATATTGTTTTGCTTGAATTCCATGTTTCTATCAATTTAATTATGTATTTACAATCAATAAATTAATATACTACACCTATGTGTTTTTATAGATTATTTTTATTGTAAAATGGAATCTGAAAGTGAAGAAACAATTAACAATCAAGAAAAAGATGTATGTAGTGAACTAGAATCAACACTTAAACTGCGCAATAAAGTTATATGCCGTAAAGAAATTACACTTCCTTTTGCTCATATTGAAGACACAGACCTTTCAGATGTTTTGGGTGATACTCCTAAAATTAAACCAAATAAACACTTGATAGAAAATGAACGGTCAATTAGTTCATTCATGGAAAATATAATAAAACTTAAAAGAACTTCAGGTAATATTAGGAAAAAAAATAAGTTTTAATTGCATAAATAATTTGCATTTATTTATTACAGAATTGGAAGTAGAGTTTGATGTTAGTGAAAATCAAGATCAAGTTGATGAAGTGAATCAAACACTTTCACGTCTTCGACAACAGTCAGAAAAACTTTTTAAAAGAATGATCAATACTCAAGTTGGTTTTAATGAATGTTTAAGTAATAATTTGATTACAAACAATTTAGAAATTGAAGATCATATAAAAACACATTCTAAGTTAATAGAACAGACTTGTAAATTTGATAGAGGTGTGGAGTCAATATTAGATTGTAACAAAGATAAATTAGGAAAACATGTTAAGAAAAACTTGAAAGTTAAGAGTATCAATGAATTTAAAGAGTAAGTATAATATACAATTTTCATGCATATTTTAACTATTAATACTATATAAATGTATTATATTATATTTATAAAAACATTTTTATTTATGTATGTAGATAATTCATTAAGGATGCTTGTCCCTTTTTTATGCTTATATTTTGGGTTTTTTTTAAATTCTGATTTTTGGAATATGTATGTACTATAATTTATAAGATCATATTTTCCAATACTTAAATTTTTTGTACAACTGAAGAGTATTTATTATACATGAATTGTGTGTTATCTTGAAATAGTTGAGAATAGTAATAAATAAATTGAGAAATAATAACATATTAGTATATTGTTCCAATCAAATTATAATATTCTGTTATACAAATCAAAGAAATTATATAAAGTCCATAATAATATAATTTTAAATAACCAGTAGCATACACAGAATTTTTGTGTGATTAGAGTTTTCAGTATTTTCACTATTGATATCAAAATTAGCCATAAAAACAATCGCTATTGAAACTTTAGAATTAAGATGAAGGCAGACATTTTGGGGAGGGGGATAAAACCCTACTCTATGTGTACCAATATAAAAACCTTAGAATAAACCGATTGGAATTAGTTAATGTAAAATTAACAATTCCAGAAAAATTAATTGAATAATTGTTTGAACATAAAAATTGGTGTTCCTATTTGATAAACAAAAGTTGATATTGTCACAGGACACAGAGTACTCTTAAAGTGGCACAAAAAATGAATATAGTCTTATGTACTCCTTATATAACTATATATATATATATATATAGTAACAGTTTTCAAAAGTCAGAATTTGGAAACAACCAAAATATAAGTGTGAAAAAAGAGTGAGCATCCTTTATGGATCACATTTAATTGGTCTAAATTAATTTATCAATTATAAATATCTCTTCAGAAAAGTTCTTGTTCAATTTATTATTCCAATTGTAATACCTGATCTTACAAAATGTACTTAATTATGATTTTGTAAAATAAAACTTATTGATTATAGCTTAAAACAGTGGTTGCCAAACTTCTTTCAGTCACTCATCTCCGAAAATAAAAATAATTAATCGCGCTTCTCATGAATAAAATTTATAAATTTTATCACTTAAACATGATCATAATTTTTTTTATTTTATTACAAAAACAATTAGTTATTATTTAATTTAATGTGACCAATGCACTTGTATTGCATTTATTATTGTCTCAAAATTAGTAAAATATATAATATTATAGTATAGTTTACAGTATCAATAATCACTTTGCACCGCCCCTATAGGTTATAAACTCTTGTATAGTTGCGTCTCTTTTAGGAGGCAAGCTTCACAGTTTGGGAATCGCCGGCTTAAAATACAATTGATCCTTAATTTAATTTTTCAAATTCTTATATTAGCCATAATAATTTAAAGCTTATACATAATACTTAACCTTACATTTGTTAAATTATTATTTTCTGAATAACAAGTAATAGTTCATATTAATTTTCTTATTTTTCTTCAATTTTAGTATTTTTATTTTAGTAAAGGAAAATGGCCAAGAAAATAAGTTTCTTTAAGTATACCATTCATAGTTTCTTATCTTAAACATTCCATCATAAATCTCTGTGTATATTTATTATTCAAGTATATTCAATTCAAAATAATACATTATGTTTAAATTATTTATTTTCCATGATTGTATTGCTATTACTAAACTTTATAAACTTTTTAAAATATACCTTTTAAATACCTTGATTATAATCATATTTTATATTTATCTATTTTCAGGGCATATATTGAATTAGCAAATGATAAATTAAGAACAATTTATGAAGCTGCTATGAAAACATTTAAAAATCATGAGCATTTATTAGCAATAAAACAGTTCAATAATACTGAGACTGAAATTATGATGGAAGTTATGGAATCAGAAAAATTAGATCCATATTCTAGACAGTTAATTACAAAACCTGTACAAAATAAAATTTGCCAACATATGTATGACCAAAATTCAATTGATCAAATGTTTAATAATAAGTTATTTATATCTTGTCCATATATTGGGTGTGGAACTAAACGTTTCACTAAAAAAGATCTTTTGTATGATCTAGGCAATTCATGTAACAGTGAATAAAATAAGATATTAACTACAGAGAAAAGTATTTGTGCAAATTTTATTATAATTATCATGTAATTTTGAATTTTATTGATGTTTTATGATAATATATTAATAATAAAAGTTTAGAATTTTTGAATAAAATAGCGGGAAAAATAAACGTTGCATTTTTCGTATACCAATAAAAAATATTGTATTAATTAATCCATTAAGTAAGGTGATTTTTATTATTAATACTCAATGAACAAAAAAAAAAATTGAATTACCAATTTAAAAGTATCTTATATTATACTAAGTACATTAAAAAAAATATATTTAAGATTTCAAATTGTTTTTATTTTTAAATTAAGACAGTTTTCATATATATACATTGTAGATTAGTGATTACAAATAATCTAAGTATTTGTTTATGAGTTTGTCACTCCATTATAAAAAATAATTGATAATTCTACAATTGCAGTTGGTTGAATAAAGAGTCTATATTTCATTTTTAGATAAGATAAATTAACTTTTTTTAAAACTTCATGTATATTTTCTGCAATATGTATAAATATTGAATACCTAATACATTTTTTTAATTAGTAGTATCCATTCGGTAGAGTAATTCAGTTTTGCTATAAGAACCACAATCATTTTTGAATTAATTTTTAGATTTTAATTATTCTCTATTAAAACTATATATTTATAATTTATTTACCATCCTTGGAGGTGTAAAAATAACTTTTTGGTATATTAAAAATTAGGCATCACTCATTTGTGTAATATGTTACAGTGGTATTTTGTAACAATTTATATAAAACTAGGGTTACACTAATATTATTCATGTAAATTTTTTTGTCATCATTTTCATGATATAACTAAAAATATTTAAATTATCTACAGTATAAGCTGTCTGTTGGCAATAAATATATTGTGCTAAATCAATTTTTCTAAGCATATTTAAAAAGTAGTAATCAAATAGTTGGTATACTTGATTATAAATTAGGAGTAACTTAATAATTATACTTTTTTTTAATCAATTTAAAATAAATTTATGCTATATTTTATATATTTCAATGAGCATAGTAACAAGAGGTATAATAAGAAGTAACAAATATTACTGTAACAGTAATATTATTGGTTAATACCGGTAAAAGTACATCATAATTATAATCAAATCAATGTTTTTAACTACCTATAAATACAAAATGTAATGGATAATATATTAATATAACTTCATAGTTTATAGAGAATAGGACTTATTGGAGCAAAATAATATAATTATTACCTTTTCTTAGTTTTAAAGATTCTAAGAGTAAGTTGATTATAATATACAATGGTATAATATAACACTATAATAATTATATTTATTGGATTAATTGAAGATTATAATATAACTATATTGTAGACGTGTGTGGCTGTCACCTGATGGGTACCTACCAAGATAATTTGTCATTAATTTATAGCTCAATGCCAAATATTAATCTCTTTCAAAGAAAAACTGTTTGTCAAAAAATCCATGCAGTAGCACATAATCCGGAATTAGAAATTCTATTAACTTATATAGGAAGTACTTAATAAATGGTAAAAGAAAAATTATTTTTACAAGTTGATACTGGCCCAGGTTCTAATAAAATGATCATTTTTGGGCAATCACGGAGCCTCGTTATATTAGTACATTCTGATACCTGGTATATTTCAAGTACTACCTCAATTATTCACTCAAGTTTATGTTATTCTAGGTGAATAACTTTGTGTTATATTTTACTATGATGTTATTTTACATCAATTTACCAAAATAACCTTGCACCAATTTGGCCTGGACTCAAAATTAAGACGGGATATAGGAAGATGAATTTGTTATTGTTATTGTATGTAAAACATATTTAGAGTAATATTTCTGTATTTATTTATAAATAACGGTTAAAGCTTATAAGCAACAAACATCAGTCTTGACATAGATTCTATTTAGACTATCTGATTTTTACACCCAATATTTTGATAGCATTGGTTTCGATCAGTTTATGAACTTCATTCACTTCTTTTTGATTTAATGTTCTTTCTAAGTGTCTATATACGATCCTGTAACAATGGCTAACATTTTTATTTTTTGGATGTTGAAATTGATCGATTAATATTACTTGTTCAACTAACTGACCACCATATTCTCGTGCAAGTTCATAAAAATCATTGGAACAAAATGGTTTATCTTGAGGTAACCAGAAACTTATATCATTGATGCACTGAGGATAAATGCTTACTGGTTTATATTTTATTCGTCCATTTTTTGGTACATTTTCAAACTGGTTGAGAAATCCAGAATCATTTGACCAAAATAAACGTATGTCTGGTATAGAATAAAAAGGCATAGCAAGACGTTCTAATCCTAGACCAAACGCCCAACCAATTCGATTACCGGCTCCAGCATTTTTCAAAATTTCATGTCGAATAACTCCACATCCCAAAGCTTCAATCCACTGACCATTATAATTTATTTCTAATTCAAATGAAGGATGTGTGAAAGGAAAGTATTCGTTAATCCAGCGATACTCAATATCTTCACCTAATACTTGTTTTATCATTGACACTAATGTATTTTTCAAATGATTGGTAACTATTTCATTAGCTTCTTTTGAATAAATACCTTGTTTTTCATTTGAATTACATTTATCAGGATCAAATATATTTACATTGCTTCCATGAATTAATTCTAATTCATTTGGAGTAAATATATGTACACCATCAGCTTGATGAAATACTGGGTAATGAGTAGAATCAATTTCATCTCTTCTATAAACATCAGCAAATATTACAAAGTTATCCAAACCCATTTTTATAAGTTCAGATTGGTGGGCAGTAGCATGAGCTCGGAGCATGTGATTTTTATTCAAATAATAACTATCTGTTTTATTTCTACTTGGATGATCTTCAGGAACTAGTAGAGAATCAAAATTTTCATTTATAGAAACAACTGGACTAATTTTATCATAAATAGAAAAAATTGGATTACCCGTACGTCCTTTAAAGTGACCATAGAAAAAATTTATAAGACGTTTTTTGAACAAACATAAAGGGTGACCAACACGATTATGATTGTTAGTGCCAATGAATGATAGAAGTTTAGGAGTAACATTGGTATATTCGTCTCGTTTATAAAGTTTTCCATCCACTAACACAGTTTCATGAGCAGCATTATTTGTATTTAGATTGGATATTTTTGTTGAATAACAAACCCGAATAGTTAAGTTATGAGCAAGTTGTAATCGTCTAAGTTGTTTAAACATATCGTTTTCTTATTCAATAATATAGATACAATAAATATGAAAGAAAACAACTTGCATTACGCCGATACTCATCCGTCGAAACGCCCAAGATATCAATCAATCTTCACGAGTATTTCATGTCATCCACTTTAAAACTTCCTGTTCTCGGGCTGCAGTATTCGAATTTCGGATTCTATCTTAGTGTCATAGTCCGTGATTATGAATTATAATGTAATATATTATTATTATTATTATTATTATTATTAAATAGTTAATGACAGAATCACGAACAGAAGTTCATCATGAGCGCCGAGCGATTGAGTACTCGAGTTATCTCTGACCAGATTTTTTATCACAGCTAATGGTATCACAGATTATATATGATCTAGGGTATGTGGTATGTGACCCTGGTGAATATCAAAGAAGTGGTAGTTCCAATGTCCTTGATAATTCAACAAAAACAAAATTCCAATGTTTATCTTTTTCCGTTTATCGTTTGTTCGTATAAGTTAATTACTTCACCGTTCACAGTTAGTGTCATTACTTCTGAGTTTTGACTTCATTAGTCATTACCCCCTACGTTCTGTTGTAGGGTGTATATATTTGTGTGTTTTCAACCCCACTGGATTAATCAAACAGTAGTTAGTATTTGTGTGTTTTATTTATCTATTTACAGTGAGCACTCCAGGTTTTGCTGCTGGTGATTTGAATGCATCATAGTGTCGTACACTCACCTGCAACACGTACATGCGACTTAACGACTTTTATAAGCAAACTATGTTACAGCTATCCTTACATTAACTAGACAGTAGACATAATGCAGTATATTTTTTTCATTGGTAAGTGTTCATTATTCGTAAAATTATTAGAACTATGAAAATATTAGAGTTTTGACGCATTATATGTAGTGTGTAGGCCGTTGTGGCTACTAACCATCTAGTGTTTAGACGCATCAAACGTCGATGACCTGTAATAATGGAGATAATCTTTTTATATTGGTTTATTGTTGGTTTACATTTGTAGTTTCTAGTTCATTTATCATTTTATTTAATTATTTAAAGTAAGTAGGTAGGTATTATCAAACGTTAATTCGAACCTTTTAAATTTGATATATTGCATTAAATATTAGTACCCTAAGGTTTAATTTAATAAGTTATTATTTGAAATGATCTTATTTTATAACAATGTAATAACATTAATTACATAAGTATGTTATATTAACAATTAAATAATGTTGCTTTTAATATTATAATATATATTAAATTATTATTTAATATAGTTATAAATATTGTTAGTATTAGAGATCATTTTAAAAATTCTTGATAAATCATTCATTCATCATTGTGATCGGTTGTTGTATTTTTAAATATTCTATTCAGTATTTTATTTTGGATTTTAAATCAACATATTAGGTAAATTTCAAAATTAAATAACACTATTAGGTATAATGCTTATATGTATTTTTGTTTTATCATATTCTTTTATATTGTTCAGTAACACTTCCTTAAGATACTCTTCAAGGAACTAGCTAAAAATAATATCTTAAGTCGGGAAATATCTTATACAGAAGTATTATGCAGGGATTGAAAATATTGAATTTATTTATTCATTTATTATTATTTTTATTATTTAACAGAAAGTAATACATTTTATACATTCATTATTACTATTTATAAATCCGGTATTATTTGTGTAGTAAGAAATAATCTATTTTATTTGTATAATATTCTGAGTGAATGATTTAGCAAGAAAATTTTTGATTTTGTTTACAAAACACCATTTTTTTTTAAAAATTTTCTAATGAATAAAATACATTTTGTGTTTATTATGTTAACTAATTATGCTAACTCTTACTAGTTTACTACACTCGTTTATTAATTGACATTTCATAGTAAAATACATGATAAATATATACTATATGTAATCTAGTATAATTAATATTTTTATAATTACAATTATTACAATTTATCATAATTTGCAAAAGAATGTTTTATCTGATTAGTTGTTAGTTCAGTTATTGTGAATATTTTGGTAGATTTCTTATGATAATGTTACCGAATAAATATTAATGAATATACATTTTATTCAATTCTTATATAATAGTACCTAAATATATATACATTATATAAATAATAAATAACAATATTATGTAGTAACAATATTTATTTTGATTGGAATAAAATTCCAATTATAAAAATTAAATGCCTCGTGAGTTAAAATTATTTTGACTAGTGTTCCAACCACTTTTAATATTTTGCATATTTTTGTTTAATCAATGAAGTTAAGCGAGAATTTGATATTAAGTTATAGTATACTTTATTTTGTATTTATATTAATTTTCTTATTTTGTAAATATTAAGACAATAATATGATCAGAATGAAAAAAAAATATTTTCTCACTAAGTTAAGTAAATTATTTACTTTACTATCATGTAAATATTTTTGTAAATAAAAGCCTATTTTGAATTAAAGATAGTACATTTTTGTAAAAGCATATTCTTTTGAATATTTTTCTACACATTTCTAAGAATTTAAGAAAAATATTTTCAACTATTTAAGGTACCACTAGAATCTTATTTTGGCAATTTTAAGAAAATATTATTCCATCTTCTAATTATAACCCAACATATATAAAGAAATTGATTTAAAATATAGTTATAAATATTATATTACTGTGTGTTTAACTTATATATTTTGTTTTATTTATTAAAAAAAAGTAACAATAAACTAACTAATTAGTTTGCAGGATTAAAAAAAATTAAATTATAAGATTAATTTTTATTTCTAATAGTGTTATTTTATAGTTTTTATAGTGTATTATTAAAGCAATAATTAGCATTAATCTTTTTAGGTACCTCTTTTTATAATTTACATGGAAACCTATGGTTAAAATGTCACTATTTTCCCTGTTATTATGTGAGTTTACTCATTGTGATCTTAGTATTAAAAAATTTCTCTTCGTATCTGTCAGTATGATTGTTATAGGTCTTTACATCAATGGTTTTCAACTTGGGGTCACAAATTTCAAAAAATAGTTTGGGAATTACCAAGCATAATGAACTAACAATTTTTCATATTAAAGTCTATCTTAAAAATTAATTATTTGTTTGGTACAATAATATGCCAAATAGAATAGAAATAGACAACATATAGTGTTATCTTATTTCTAATATAAAACATAATATGGAAACTATAATTCCAAAAATTCAAGCTCAAGTTTCTCATTAAAATAAGGAAATTACTATAAATATTTTTTAATTTAATTTATTTATTCTTACATAGTTTATTCTATTATTTATCCTTTGAAGGGGTCGCATTAAAAAAATATAAATAAATTGGAGCTTGCAATTTAAGAAAGGGTAAATATAACTGGTTTACATGTTGTATTATGATAGTTAGGAAGTAAAAACCTCAACAAAAAAAATTTGAATTTCAAATTTGCATGTTTTTTTTTAAATTAGAAATATTTTTCATTCATTCAATATTGAATTTAGAAAAAAAGTTGATGGATAAAAATTACTTGAAAAAAAAGATTCCCATTTAAAAAAGCAATTGTATTGTGCATGTGCAAAATGTATGAGTTAAAAGTATTGTAAGTCGTACAAATTGATAATCCGACGGTCAGAATTAAAAAAATATTTTTAGTACACAGTTGTTTAGTGTACTTTATTGTTGTGGACACACAGTATACATGGACTAAATAACAGTTAGAAAGATTTTTATAGTTCTATATGACAGATATAACCATCTATGTTATAAAAATAATTTCCCATAGACATAAGTGCAAATGTATAATTGCTGGATAATAAAACATATGTATTACGTATATTTAGTAGTATTAATATCACACAAATAAAATACTTCATAAAATGCACATTTGATCATTTGATTCTAGAATTGATTGTAGTTACTTTAAAGTTGTATTGTTAACAAAATTCTGGCAATTGATTATCGACATAATTTATTAATTCAAATAAAAATTTAAAATCAAGAATTTGAAATATTTTATTTTGTACAAGTAATACATAATTGGTACCATGGTGCCAATAGATACAATAAGAATATGCGATAAAAGTTACATATACTTTTTCATGAAAATTTTTATAAAAGAAGCCACCCAATGATGACACTCTGTTTTAATTACTATCATTAATATTTGAAAACAAAAAATAAAATATTACTTTTCTTTTTTCTTTTTATAAGCTTCTACAGGCCATTAAAGCCTACGCTGTTTTTACCAAACCTTTTCATCGGTCTCTGTTGTCTGCATCCTCAATTCTTGCCGTTTCATCTACTTGAATTAAATCTATCTTTACCCTATCTAGACGTGGTCTTTCTCTGGGGCGTGTTTTATTTAGTTATCACAACTTGTCTCACAAGGCTGTCCTTATGTCGCCATATATGTCCAGCCCATTCCAGTTTCTGAGACAAGAGATATTTTTGGATATTTGGTCTGTAAAAGATTCTTTCAATATCTGCATTAGTTCTCCTTTCGTGCTGCCCTGTTTCCATGTTATATAGGGGACCATATATAGTCTAGTACTGGTAATTATAAGGTCTCTTGAGGAACAAAAATCAACTATTTCTTGACCATTATCATTTGTGGTAGGATGCCAGCTCTCTTTTCCAATCGTTTGTCCAAAGAATATTTCTCTACCAATTTAAACATTTAAATCCCCGACAATTAACCTTTTACAGTTTTAAGGCAATGCATCAAAAGTTCTTTCTAAAGTAACTTAGAAACTATTTTTTTCCTCGTCTGTATTTTCCGTCGGTGCATAGCAGTTTAATATTATTAAATCAATTATCGTTTCTGTTGCAAGATTTGGATGTAGCAGATACGTTCATTCACTGGCACTCATTCCTTAACTTGAGTCATCACTGCTTTGTCAATCACAAAACCAGTGAACTCCATTCTCATGTCTACCTGTTTGTAAACCGCTGTAGAATATTATTGAGTTGCCACTTTGCACATTACCACTATTAAGCCATCAAACCTCCTGTATGGCTACTATGAGGATTTTATATTTTGTGATTTAATCAATTATACATTTTAGTGCACCTTATCAAAATAATGTTCTTATATTCCAAGTTCAAATCTGTAATTCCAAACCTTTCCTGGTCTCATTTTCATTTCGTGATCCATTTTTTTCCACAGTCCAAGTCTTTGGTTGAAGTTTCTTAACAAGAGTCTGGTTTTTAAAGAGTACACGTTGTTAGCCCGTTGCTCAAATCCCCAACCTGGAGAACCAGTTTGGGGTAACTAATTAAAGTCAGCCCATAACACTAAATACATAGTGTTTCCCCCTTCCTAGGGATTTCTTTTTTCAGTAATTTCTATATGTAAATATTAATTCATATTTTAATTTAATTATTTTCATATAAATATTGTTATAATTCTTGATATAATATTGTTTACTATGCAGCATACATTTATATACATACTTACATATTATAGTATTTCAAAAAAACTTATACTATAAGGACTAGAAATTCTAGGCTTGCTTATTAAAAATACTGAAATATAGTATTGACTCTATAGATTCATAAATTTTGGTGTACCATAAATATATAATCAAGTTATTGGATTTTATATTAACTGTACATTATTTTCAACTTGATTATTTATTTATTTTTACTTAAGAGTACAAGAATTGAAATTAATATTAACCATTTTTGTTTTTAGTCAATTTATTTGTGCACTTGATGTGTACGAATACTCAGAAACCTGGAAGTTTAGATAGAGAAGGATATTTCAATAGTTCTTCTTGGTTAAATTTATTCCCTCCTATTTCATTGCACAAACATGTAGGATTCAGCTTCAGAACATGTTCCGGAGGACAAATATTTTCTCAAACACATAGTTCTGCTGATTTTCCATTTACAGAAATCTCAATAGCAGTTCTTCACGATGGATTGTTATTTACAGCATTCCTTCAAAATATAAATTATGAATCTAAAATCCAAGGGGATTTTTTTGATAATTCTTGGCATTATGTTAACTTGATTTATAAGCTTGGAGAATTAACAATGTCTATTGATGGCTTACAACAGGTAAATTAAGCATATATTTATGTATATTAACAATTATAGTTATTTTGATGAAATTTATAAAAGTAATTAAACTGTACTGTTTTATTTTTTTAGGTTATAGCGAATTCCACATATAATTCAGAAATCTTAAATTCAGATATGCCTACTGATCAATCGGTGTTAAGAGTTGGAAATAGTTTTGAAGGTTGTTTATTAGAAGGCCCAAATTTTATTTTTAATTCTTCTTTAAATCAAGCTTATAAAGTTGTTTGGGGACACTGTCCCTTAAATAGTCAGTCATGTATGTATTTTTCAATTCAAGTATTTAGTATAAAAAATATTTTTTATAAACTTGACATTTTTAGGTACTGGTATTGATTACTGTTCTCATGCTCCTTGTATGATGCATGGAGTATGTGTTCCAAGACAAAATAAGTACCATTGTATTTGTCAGCCAAGATATTCTGGAAATAACTGTGAAATTGATAATGGTGAACTTTATTATTTATTATCAATAATCCTTATACTTTTTCAATTTTAAGTTTACCCACTTTCGGGCATGTGTACCGAAACAGTCAGATTCCTTACAAAACCCCTGGCTCTGTAATTGGTTATCATCATCCACATGTATACAGATAGTTAATGTGCAACAATTACACACAAAATATGGTGAAAATATTGTTATAAATGGTAATACAGCACAATTTGTATACATGTCATTTTGCGATATTAACACAAGTGTACATAATCAGTTACATTTGTAGCTGGAGTTACACAAAGGTAACCAGTTTTGTTTCGTCAAGTGGGTAAACTTAGATACAATGGAATTTAGGGATTAATTAGATTTAATTTATTTGCTTAAAACTGTAGTTATAGGTATAATTATTAAATTTTAGGATTACCATGTTCAAAACAAAACAATCGTTGTATGCATGGTCTATGTGAAGAAATAAGACATGGTGAAGATTTTAAATGCAATTGTGACAAAGGATTTACGGGTAATAATCATTAATTAAATTAAATAGATTATTTTTTTAATAATAATTTATGTCATTACAATTATTAATATTGTTTTTTTTATTATTGTTATTGTGTAGGTAAATTTTGTGAAATTGAATTATCTGCTCATGTTTGCGATAATAATCCATGTAGAAATAATGGTACATGTGAACTTACATTAGGAGGAAAGAGTTATGAGTGTAGTTGTGCACCAGGTATACTTCATTTTAATTATTAATGCTGTTCAAATATCTGAATAATTAGATTCAAATATTAAATATGCTTAATAACATTTTAGGGTTTAAAGGTGATAACTGTGAAATAAATATTAATGAATGTTTATCAAGCCCTTGTCAACATGGTGGTATATGTATTGATGGAGTTAATAACTACACATGTTCATGTAGTAAAACAGGGTAAATTTGTATTTAAATATTTAATTAATTAAATTTCATTTATTTAATATGGTTATTTTATACATTTAGATACAAAGGAATAAATTGTGAAACAAATATAAATGAATGTGAGATCAATCCATGTTTCAATCAGGGTATATGCTTTGATAACTATGGGAGTTATACTTGTCAATGTCAACCTGGATTTGGAGGAATAAACTGTGAAATAGTAAATATTTACTAAACTTATTACAATATTTATAATGTATTAATATATTTGTATACTTTGAATTAATTAATTTAGGATTTGAATGAATGTATATCAAACCCTTGTCAAAATGGTGGCCAGTGTAGAGATCAAGTTGGAACATATGAATGCCGATGTGCTCCTGGATTTTTAGGTAGAAATTGTGAAATTGATGTTGATGATTGTGAATCTGCTGTTTGTCCATCAAATTCAATTTGTGTTGATGGTGTTGCATCATATACATGTCATTGTAAATCAGGATATACTGGTAAATATATATATATTTTTTTTTTATTAATATTCTTAATTTAATTATTAAGACCATAAAGTGTAAAAAAAAAAAACCAAAAGTGGGATGCAATGAGATTTTCATCGTGGTTGATCTGATTAGCTTCTCCCTCTATGTGGTTCTGATTTCTGATTGTCTCTTCATTACGTAATGCATTATATAACTGGTTTATTTTTTTGTAGTATAGAGGGGACAGACATACTTATATTGACTCCGCCCACCTGCGCGAATTCTTATTATACCTTAAATCGGTATTATAATACTAACTATTAAAGTATTAAATAGTTTCAACATAGAACGTGAAGTAAAGCTAATTTTTTATTCATTTCTTTTTTTTGTACTTTGCATTTATTTAGTGGACGAAATAAGAATATTATAATTTAAAAATTAATCAAAAAAAATTCATTAATGGTTATGGAACCAAGTAAAATTGCAATTTGAAGTACATAATAGGTAGTATCTATTATTGTATTGTAAAAAACTATAAAATACATATGGCAACTTATTCCTATAAGAATAAAGAAATGATATTCTGTTTCAACTGAGATTATACCGGCTCTGCGCATATCGACCCATTCGTATTCATATTTTCTCCTTCCAACAATCATTATCACATGGGAGCTGCGTACCGCCAGACAAAAACTTGTCAACTTGTATATTTTCGTTTAAAACGGAGTATTAAATACTAATTAGAGATGTTCAAAGAAAATGAAAATTTCATTTCTTTCAGTTTAAAATTCATTGAACTACACTTTGTGGTTTAGACCAGTGGTTCCCAAACTTTGATGACAACAGCACCCTTAAAAAATAGTTTGTGTTTCGCGGAACCCCATTGTATTCAATTCCAACTTAACTCCAATTTTTTAATAATATTTTTTCCAAATATTAATATTTTGGTTCCGCGGAACACACTTTGGGAAACGCTGGTTTAAACTTTATCAGAAATTATATAATATATAGCATTGCTACGCCTACATCCAAAAATTTTAGAATCTGAACGAAGTGATCAATAATGTATTGGTTTTTATAATGATGTGTGTTTTTTTCTTTTTTTTTGTGTTTCGTTTTGGAGCAGTAAAAATGTTTCGACCAAATAAGTTTTTTCAAAAACAAAAAACTGCTAATACTTGAAATTTTCACCAAAATTTATTAATCAAAATTTATATTAGCGTTTTCTAAACATAGTTAAGTTTTCGAAGTATTTTGTCATTTTTTGACCTATTGAAATTTTTTATTTTTCTAAGTATTTTTTTTTTTTTTTGAAATAACGGGAAAAAAAATTGGGTTGTCCAAAAAATCTTGAAAATTGAATACAAAGTTTGTTATGTTATAACTGTTATAAGTTTTACTCATCGTCAAAGTTCAAGTTTTTATAAAATATGTCAAAATTGTGATAATTTGCAAGTTATTTTGTAGGTGAAAATTCATAAAATTTTATACTTAAGGTTCAAATTTGTCCTTAAGGTTTTCTTCAAATATCTATAAAAAAAATTCTACCGAACTTTCAGAAAAATATTCTATGACTCCTGAAATTTAAATTTTTATGAAATTGCTTAAAATATCGATTTATTCTCAAACAATTTAAAATATTTGTTATTATTCAAAAAGTATAAATCCCAGAAACTTGAAACTTTTTTATGTTGTTATAAGTTATTGTTCAGTAGATTTGTATTTTCTTTAAGTCATATCTTTGTATTTTATTGATTTGTAAGCAATAGGCATTTGAAATACTGGTTTTTTTTTTTTTTTCATAATTTTTGATAAAAAAAATTTTAGCTACTTGCAAAATTTATTGAAGATTCCACAGAAGTTGTTTTTACTATCATTCAAAAATTGTTTAAATACATTGGCACAATTATTTTTTATAAGTGTTTGAAAAGTAAATATTGACATAATGTTACAATTTAAATATAAAATAATATATTATAAATATTCTAGACTAACAAATCATCTCCATTCAGAATCTTTTTTTGTATGTAATGTTACCTAGCATAGCATTCTTATTTAATACATCCATTATAATAACCTATCTTATGAACGAGTCCACTCCACCCCTACTGTACAGCAGAGTGAATCCCCATTTAGTTTTTTTTTAAATTATAATTTATTCAATTTACACAAACACACACACCCATATCCTATATATATATATATATATATATATATTATATATACTTATATAATCCGATCAACAAATTATAAAAGTTTATATATATATATAATTATATATTATATTATATTATTTAGGTGTGCCACCAAACTGCACTGAACAAACAGTTTGTAGTAGTAATCCTTGTCAAAATGGAGGTGTATGTGTATTACTACCTAATGGTCTATATAATTGTTCATGTTCACCTGGATATACAGGTATTTATTATTTTAATATAAAAAATGAAACTTTGTTTTTTGTTTGTCAAAGTATTTTTTATTATTTAGTTATAGTTATATTTTTAAAAGTATTTTGTATACTTATATGAAACAGAAAGAACAAGTTGCTTAAAAATTTATTTTTTCACATCTGAGAAAATAAAATAAAACCGCTTGTTATTAATTTTGGAACTTTAATGTACATTTAAAACTATTGTGTAATTAAATCTATTATACACATTTTGGTCAATTTTTTATCTTATTAGCTTTTAAGAAGACATTATACCGGCATTTGTGGTCTCCGTCTTACAAACATAGAATATAGTGAATCAGCATTCAATAGAACTAATTTTATGCTGTCGAATTTACAATTAGAGGAATCTGCTTTATTATAAAACTTAAAGTTAATAACATTTGTGGCTGTATAGGTTTTTAACGAAATTTAAATTTGTAAGTGAGATGAGTTTTTTAAATTGTGTTTTAATTTGAAACTGTCATTACTCACTTAAAAATTAAAATTTCGTAAAACGATTACACGGAGTCTTAGATAATATTCTTAACTTTATGTTTGATAATAGGTCAGATTACTCTAATCTTAAATCCGATAGCTCAAAATTAGTTCTAGAGAACACAGATTTAATATAATATTCTATGTTTGTTAGACGGAGACAACATTAGTGGGTAATACGTCCTCTTAAATTAAAAAATTACTAGTTCGAGTTTTAGCCATTTTAAACTCCATTAAATTTTACGACTATTATTTATTTATTTGTAGTTTTCATATAGTTGTTGCATATTTTGAACATTTTTAGCAAATTTAAGTTAAAATGAATATAATTATAAACATATTATGATTAATTTGAATTAATTGTAAACTTTTTGCATTGGTAATTAACCGGTTCAAAAGCAATTAATTTACTTAATCACGCATATGTACCTTGTATGGTAAAATTATTAAAATTCAGTCAATTTCAATGCATTTGTTACATTGAATGATTACCAAATTATATTACCATATTTTTTTACCTCAATTCATAATACTATCACTGTAGTCGCTTGACAATTGACTATAGTTCTCAAGAGCAACGTACAAGTTTTTTATCCCATTATCTGATTACAGTTAATTATTAAATTATTCAACTTATTCAAGTCACTCTCTATGTGCAGTTTTTTACTTCCCAGTTCTGCTAGAAGTCAGATGGGTAATCACATGACTCTAGCGGCATTGTTTATGTCTACACACATATCCATGTATTTAATCCTCAACAGTTAACAGTTACTTAATTATATAAAAACCCATATGAAGGGCTAATGACCACAATTTAGTTCCTTCCTAAAAATTAGACGAATTAAAAAAAAAAAAAACTTCATTGTACTTTATTTATAAAATTGTTTTGTTTTGTCGAGTATAACCAAGTTGTAGAGGGAACTTTGATTGCGCCCAATTGTGCAAGATCATATACCATCTATAAATTAACGTTGTACTTAATCACAAATAAGCAAAAATGAATTTATTTTATAAGCAATCAATTTGGTTAAGTTAAGTTAATGATTATGAATATTAATAATTTTAAAATTTGACTGAATAAATCAAGTTATTAATTAATTTATTGAATTATAAATGGTTATATTAGATTGGTAAATATTTTTTTTTTTTTTTTTATAATACATACAATTTATTATGGTATTTACAATAAGCTTAAGGCCAAAAAATTCATCCAGCAGTAACGCCTAGATTAAAGTATTAAACTAAAATAAAAATGTACTGTTGAGCCATTACATTTTTAGAAGATTAAATATTTAAAGTTAATACTAAAGCCATTTTAAAATTAGTGGTTTTCATAAAAAATAGCTGATTTGTACATTACTTGTAGGTTGAATAGTGTTTCTACCAATTAGACATTGCAAAAATAATATGTTGAACATAATTTTTTAGTTTTACTAAAAGATCACATTTTTATTCTGAATAAAAATAAATAATATGGTTTTATCAACAAGATTAAATCTACTAGTTACTTTTATCTGATTAGAAATTTAAATTTAAGATTTTTAAATAGTTGTAATTTGTTGATTAGTTGATGTCTAAAGTTTTTTGTATTAGTTATCAATTATTGCACAATATTGCATGGGTATAGTTTTTTCACAATTTTTACAGGCGCTTTTTGTGAGCATGGTAATATAGTAGCTCGTTCGCATGCTGCTGATGATGGTTGTGTAATCATGCCTTGCCTGAATTCTGGCACTTGTATACCCCAAGGAGCTAAATATGAATGTAAATGCCCTGCTGGTTTTACTGGTCGAAATTGTGAAATGACTATGAAACTATGCAATTCTAGCCCTTGTCACCATAGTATGTCTTGTCGTGATTATGTGAGTTTATTTATGTCAGCTGTAAAAAAAATTTATTCAATCAAATTCCTGTATAAGCAGTGGCGGCTTTCATTTTATTAAAATACTGAGCATTATTTTTTATGTGGGATGATGTATAGTGAATGAATCAGTTATTATTAAACCAATGAGATTTTTATTTTGAAATTTTACATTATTTAGGAGGATTTCAATATCCAAGGTTAAATATATTTTAAATTTATCAAATTAATACTTAAATATTAATTAAATCCCAACATAGTAAAATGTAATAAATTATTACCTTTTTACTTTTTTTTCTTTTTTTTTAAGAGTAACCAAAAAAAAGATTGGGAGGAGTTAGTTACTCACACTTCTGCCGCCCGGTGTAAATTAATATATACAATAATTATTTTAGTGGGTTTGACTCTAGGACTCCCAAAAATTACTCTGTTACTCTAAAAAAAAGTATTTTTCTTTATAAGTATAACTTATATAACAATTTAATTATAGAGTTAGGTTTAGTATTTGGGGTTTTTTAAAGTTTGATGAAATCATTCTCCAGTAACATATTTTTAGTATGCCGCCTCTGATATTATGGGGATTTGTGTGCTTTCTTTTAAAAATTCACTGCACTTTACATTTTATGGTTTCACCAAAAATATTTTATCACTTGTAGGCTGGTGGGTATTATTGTGAATGCGAACCTGGTTGGTCTGGGCAGCAATGTAATCAACGTTCTAGTGATCCTTGCAGTCCAAACACTTGTGCTCACGGTGGAACTTGCACTTCATTAGTTGGACAAGCTGATCTTTTCCATTGTGATTGTCCCCCAGGGTTCACTGGTAATAAATAATTAAACTAATAAAAAATGTATGGTTTATTCAAATTATTATAAAATTAATTCACTTCCGATTATTTAATTCATATAATTTAATTAAAAAAGTATAGATTATTAATTAAATAACTAATTCACGTTTGATTTGAATTCAAATTGAATAAAATATTTTTGTAATAGTTTTTTATTTTGGTCCTAAAAACTAAAATATTATTAATTTATTATTATTAAAATTATTTTTTAATCTTATGTTATTTTTAATCAGATCAATATTGTTAAATTTAGCGGCTTGACATAATTATAATGGACCGTTATTTATATTTTAACGTAAAACTATGCCAAATGATGTAAAATTGCGATACAACTAAGATAAATTTCCATTTTCACTCTTTAAAGACCATCTCACTCTTTAGAATCGGTTATACATATAAAAATGTACAACTATATTTTAAAATAATTTATTTATATTACTTTATATTATTTTATTTATATCTATTAATATTAATTAGTATAATTATTTACTGTCTTATGTAGTTATGTGGTGTTGGACTGACAATACTAGTAGTATATCAATTTGAGGGTGATATACTAGTTAACTGTTATATTTTTAATACCTGTATACTGAAAATATTGGATTATACTGGAATATTGGAAAAATACTGCAATTATTAACCATTCCTAAAATATAGCAATTAATAATCCATTTTTAGTTAATTTAATACTATAAATAGTTATACTATAAATTATTATAGTTAAATTGATTTTAATTATTCTTTCTATACAGATATTTATATATTTTTTCAATTAATTATTGTAAGATATGTATTTTATGTATATATAGTATGTGTATGTATATAAATGAATATATAATATAATTTACAGCATATAAAGGTAACAGTTATGAGCTTAAATAAATTTGTTCTTCAAAGTTTGCATTAAAGATTATCAACAATTTAAAAATAAACTGAATTATATTTAATTGTATACTTTGTATGGTTATATTTCAATAATGTGTATGTTAATTGTTATGTTCAATAATACCATTGTTGCCAATAATTTTAGTATTTTTTCTATTAACTGTATATTTAACAATGACATTAATTGATATGGTATTGGTAAATCACCAAATTATTGACCATACTAACATGATCAAATATACTAAAAATACAAAAATAACTTAACCAAAACATTGTTAGGTAGTCCAATATTTTCAGTGTAGGTACCAATTTATATCAGTTTATAATTTCACACCAAACTAAATAGTGAAATTAAAAATAAACATCATCAGCCCTATATAATTAGGTAGGAGGAAAGGGTGTGGATTTTTTCAAACATTTATATCTCATTGTCTTTCAATAAATGAACTATAAAACTTAAATATAATTTATAATATTTATTTTATTAGAACAATTCTTTACTCAATACATTTTTAAATTAATTTAATAAGCCCTATACATTATTTTATTATTAAATACAAAACATAATTGTATATTATTTATGCTTATATATTTAATCTATTGGAAATTATATTTTAAACTATTTGGAAGATATTCTATTCTTAGATTATTCCTTAGATCAAGTATTAATAAAAATAAATAAATACTTATCGTAAGTATCAATTGTATTGATTAACAGTGAAATTTCCATAAAATTATCTTCAACCTGTATTCATATTTTTTAATTTAATATGATATTTATAAAATATTGTATTAGTTTTAATGAATTAACTATTAATTTTTAGCGAATAAAAAGTTATGATTGTAAATTATTAATAACTAAGGATATCTTTATAAATATTTAATAACATTTATTATTATTATCTAACTAAATTTAATTTTGAATTAATATGATTTTTATTAAATAAGAACTATCCATTTGTTGTTTTTCCGTAATTATTTTATTCAATTAAATTATTATAGGTCAAACATGCCAAATAGATATTGATGAGTGTTTATCCAAACCATGCTTAAATGGTGGTATATGTCATGATCTTATTAATGGTTTTCGATGTGATTGTACTGATAACTATATGGGCGCTTACTGCCAATTACCATTTGATGCATGTACTAAAAGTCCAGGACCTTGTTTAAATAATGGTACTTGTCTACATAAAACTTCATCACTAAGGGATTATTACTGCATGTGTTCTCCAGGTAAAAGATTGTTTGGTTATTTTTATCGCAAGCAAACTAATATTTTTTATATTTAAATCTAGGGTTTGATGGTAAAATGTGTGAGATTAATATCAATGAATGTCTTATGGCCACCTGCCCTATGGGGAAAATTTGTAATGATGGTATAAATACATATGAGTGCGTATGTCCTGAAGGACATACTGGAGAAAATTGCTCAAAATTATTAAATGATTGTCCGTGTCAAAATAATGCTACCTGTATTGAAAATATTGATGGCTATACTTGCCGTTGTACCTCAGGTTTTACAGGTGCAATATAGTTACATACTTATTAATTATTTTATAAAAACAATTTAAGATTTAAAATTTATGCTTAGGTATAAATTGTGACCAAGATATAAATGAATGTGAAGTCAATAAAGATGTATGCAACTATGGAATTTGTGTTAATACTAATGGTTTGTAAAACTTTTAATAAATATATTTATATACATATATGTGTTATTGTTTATTATTTAATATTATTTTTAGGGAGTTATCAATGTTTCTGTCGTCCTGGATTTGCTGGTGACAATTGTGATGTAGATTTTGATGAATGTTTGTCACAACCTTGTTATAATGGTGCTACTTGTGAAAATAAAATTAATGGCTTTAATTGTATTTGTCCTCCAGGATTTACTGGTATGTTTTGATTACTTATATAAAAATTCAAAAATATATTATAGATTTTATTTCATGATTAAATTGTTACATTTTATTTTATAGGTAAAGTTTGTAGCATTGATGTTGATGAATGTAATTCAAATCCTTGTTTAAATGGGGCTACATGTATTGATAATGTTGCATCTTTTACATGTTCATGCCCTATTGGTTTAACAGGAAAACTATGTGAAACAAATATTAATGATTGTGAGGTTGGTGTATACTTAATATTTATAAATTATTGCATTTAATTAAAAATATTTTTATTGCTAATTATCACAATTATATAATTATTATAGTCTTCTCCATGTCAAAATATGGGATTGTGCATTGATGGAATAAATAGCTACAAGTGTAACTGTTCAAATACAGGGTTTGAAGGTATGTCTATATGATAAATAATTTAACTTTAATCTAATAAATGTATACTTGATTTTGTTTTTATAACAAAAGGAAATCACTGTGAAATGAATATCAATGATTGTATTAATAACCCATGTGTGAATAATGGTACTTGTATAGATGGAGTTAAAGATTATTCTTGTAAATGTTATACTGGTTATACAGGTAATATTAAAATTATTATAATGTTAGAAAAATGTAATGACAATATTTGTTTGAATTAGGAAAAAATTGTGAAATTGATATAAATGAGTGTGAAAGTAATCCATGTCAGTTTGGAGGCACTTGTCTTGAACATTCTAATTTATCATTATACAATCAAACAGATAAAAAAAATCTATCTGCAATATTTCAACAAGAATTTAACTATGCTACTGCTAATGGGTAAATGAGATTAAAGATTTTAATTTTTACCTAAAACTAAGGAGTTTTAACTGTTGACAAAAAACAATTTTCAAAATTCTAAATTTAGATATTTATTATATTAAGTTATATTTAACCGCAATTTAGAGAAATCAAAATTATTATAATTTAACTGATATACAATTTATCAATATTATCAATTCTCATTTTACACAAAATCTATAAATTAGGATATGAAAATATATTTTCATAATTTAATAAATTCCTAGAAAATAGAAGCATATTTTCTAAGCTATAGTTATTTAATATTTTAAGATTAAATTCAGCATGTAAACTGACTTATTATCTAATTAATCTAATTAATCATGATATGTATTTGGATTAAAATAATATGTCATAGATTACAAAATTAAGAAAGAACTATTTCTATTGCAAAATATTTAACAAATTTAAAGTGATTTTTAAATCCAGCTATTACTTAGATTTTCTTTATTTCTTAAGAATTTAATTTTCATAATTATTTGAAATAAATTGTTGTTATTGATTTTTTTTACTAATTATTTACGTATAATTTTATTTTTGAAATTAATTCATTTCAGTTTTGAATGCTTGTGTTTACCGGGTACTACGGGTATAAAATGTGAAATTGATATTAATGAATGTGATAGCAATCCATGTCGTTGGGGTAGTTGTGAAAATAGAATTGGTGGTTATGCTTGTTTATGCGATGAAGGTTTTGAAGGCGTGTATTGTGAAATTGAAATTGATGAATGTGAAAGATTCAAGTATGATTTATATTCTTATACATTAAAAATTTTTAATTTTGTTTTTAAATTTATCTTGACATTTTAAAATCATTTTTTTAGGCCATGTGATCATGGAACATGCATTGATCGGCGCGCTGGTTATTACTGTGACTGTATACCTAAATATGGTGGTAAAAATTGTTCTGTGGAATTAATTGGATGTCAGAGTTCACATACATGTTTAAACAATGGTACTTGTAGACCATACTTAATTGATGAGACTGAACATCGTTACAATTGTACATGTCCATATGGTTTTCATGGTGATATCTGTGATAAGGTTAATTTAATGATAATTTAAAATTAGGAACTATGCGCTTAATTGTAATTATTGTATTTTAGACAACTACTATGTCACTGGCTGGTGAGTCTCGTATTGTGGTTAACACCACCAGGGATGAAGGTTATGATATATCATTTAGGTTTAAAACGACATTACCAAGTGGTCTATTAGCTATTGGTGGTGGATCAACATTTTATATATTAGAGTTAGTTAAAGGTCGTTTAAATCTACATTCTAGTTTATTAAATAAATGGGAAGGAGTATTCATTGGTTCTGAACTTAATAATAGCCAATGGCAAAAGGTAAATAACATTTTTAAATTTATTGTTTTATTCATATTCTAATTTACATTGGATTTCTTTATGAAGGTCTTTGTTGCCATCAATTCTTCACATTTAGTACTGTCTGCTAATGAAGAACAAACTATTTACCCTATTAATATAAATGAAGGAGCAAATCCTACACATACTAGTTTTCCTACTACTTATGTTGGAGGAACTATTGCAAATTTGAGGCTATTACCCCATGGACCACCATTTTTTATTGGTTGTATTGAGAATCTTCTTATAAATGGACAATGGGTTAGACTCAAAATATATTATTTACAAGAAACTCAATGTTATAATATGATTTAATATTTTTAGGTTTTACCTGATGAAAAAGTAGAAACTATAGGTTTAACTAATGTTGATATTGGTTGCCAAAGAAATGATCAATGTTTCCCCAACCCATGTCATAACAGCGGTCATTGTACTGATTTATGGAAAACATTCAGTTGTACATGTGAAAGACCATATCTTGGAAATACTTGTCAATATAGTAAGTTTTTTTTATATAATTACTTTTAATTGTTTATTTCTAAGGTATTATCTATTTATTACTTATATTATTTTATAAAATAGGTTTCCCAGCTGCGACATTTGGACATGAAAATATCACCAACAGCCTTATTACTGTAAATGTGTTTCCTGTTACTAAACGAGCTGTTAAAAATATTGTAGATATTTCTATGTTTATACGAACACGTCAATCTCGAGGAGCAATATTTTATTTAGGTTCTACCCCAGGATCGGTAGCATTTCCTGATGAAACTCATATTGCAGCTGAACTTGAAGGTGGTGAATTATTAGTCAGGATACTATTTAATGCAACTCCAGAATCATATACTGTTGGTGGTGTAAAACTAGATGATGGTCATAATCATTTGATACAAGTAAACTTATTATATTTAAAACATTTTCTAAAAATGGTTAAAATTTAACTCATTAAAAATATTGTATTCAGGTTGTTCGTAATATAACATTGGTTCAAGTGAAAATAAACGGAACAGAATATTTTAGAAAAACTATTAGTGCAACTGGTCAACTTGATGTCCAAGTTCTTTACTTGGGAGGTTTTCCATCTTCTAAGCCTCCAAAACGTGATTTATCAGATTCATCAATTATTATGGATAATATATTGCCTCGTCCTAATACTATAGAAAGACATATTCGCCAAACAGCAGATAAATTGCAAGGGATACCCCATTTTAAAGGAATCATTCAAGATGTTCAGGTAATTAAATATATGATTAGAATCTTAATTATACTTTCATAATTATTTTTAAACTATTATTTACATTTTAGATCAGTAATGGATCTCAAACAATGATAGTTGAGTTTTATCCATTAGGCATAAAAAATAAAGATTTAGTGGTACCCAAAGCATTTGGCACTGTATCATTTAATCCAAAGGAAATTTTTGAGGGTATTGTGTCTGATGACACATGTCTATCACAACCTTGTCATAATTCTGGGATATGTTCTATTACTTGGAATGACTTTATGTGTGAATGTCCTTTGGGTTATAAAGGAAAACAATGTCAAGAAATGGAATTTTGTCAAATCGAAGATTGTCCATTAGGCAGTGAATGCCGAAATTTGAATCACGGATATGAATGTGTAGCTAATGTTACATTAGATGGTCGAAATACTTCTGTGCCACTTTTGCAGTATAATTTTGTTAGAGGACACCAGGTTATTCCATTAACTCATATAGAAGTTAGTTATAGAACAAGAACAAGTGGCACAATTATGTACATTTCTAATAAGAAAAATAGCAATGATCCAGAGTTTCTTTTCTTTTCGATGATTGCATATAAAGATCGGGTACTTGAAAATAATATTTCTAGTTTTTAGAATCATGTTTTAAAATATTTTTTCATGTTGCAGTTAATTATTGCATGGAAATTAGAAAAAGGAAGTTCTATAATTATGAAACATGTGCATAAAGATCATTTGGATTCTGATTGGACAAATATTGCTTTTAAAATAATTGATAATACAATTCAAGGTGGTTTAGTTGGTGCAATTGATGATTCAAATCAGTATATACTTGCAGGAAATTTCTCTTACTCAAACTGGGTTGAATTGGTTTCTTCAAATCCAATTCTTATAGGTATATATTTTTCCATTTACATTATAATTTACAGTGCTATTACACATGTTTATTTTATTACATTTATATAAATGTTTTGTTATCAATTTAATAAGGATGTGCAAATTTTTGTTCACATAGTATGCGATTAAATATTTACTTTACAAAGTACTAATCTTCTTTAATTGTTCATTATTTTTCGCAAATTAGTATTTAGAAATTATAGAAATACCTAAGTAAAAATCATAAAGCATATTTTAATTAGAATCAATATATCACTAAAATTGTGTATGTTTATCATAAATTTGCCATTTTGGGTCTAGTCAGACCTTTAATATAATTTATAGGTACAATATCTAGGTTATTTTACTATTGATTTTCAGATTTAACATATTAAAAATTAGCAAATAAATTGTATTTACTTAGTTAAGATACTAGAAATATCAATCAAAAGATATGAATTACTTTCGTAAAAATACTCAGTTTTAAGTTTTTAATACTAATTCAAAATAATAATTACTTAAACAAACAAGAACTTTATACTATATTCTAAAAAAACAAAATGTCTTTAAAAAGTCTTATTGGTAAATTGAAATATTTGTAATCTCTCAAAACAATTTGTAGAGCAAAAAAAGTACAAAATACAGTGGTGAAGTCCTTTGATTTCATCATATAAATTATAAAATCGTATTTCATTTATGGTAAATTTATATAATATAATAATTATAATATACATTTTCCTATAATGTTTGTTAATTAAAACCCCAGTCTTCACTGGTTTGAAGCCCTCAGATTTTTAAAAATGTTTAATTATTGTATTAAATAGACAACTGTAGTTATATTATTTCTTTCACTTTTCATTTAGAATTCTTGCGAATAGGAATGTTAATACTTTTATTATTATGATGAATAATATTTGTTCATGCTAAAAAATTATTTATATTTTTTTCTTAGGCAGGGGAGAACACTATCATAATTTATCTATAAATAATATAGACCATGCAACATTCATGACAGATGCAGATACTAATTCATTAGATATGGTTGATTCTGATGAAAATATACACTATGAAGAAGCAATACAGCAAGACATATCTTCTGCTGGAGGCTTTTATAAGGTATTTATTTATTCTGAAATGTATGCTATATTTTATTCATATTTATTATTTATTATTTTTATTATTTTATAGGGTTGTCTGGGAGAAATTAGAATTGGTGGCTTGTTATTACCTTATTTTACTTCATCTCAACTCAATACCAGCAATCAAACCGATTATTTTGAGTTATCATCACATAATTCAATCACAGAACATTTTGATTTAGATTGTTTACTTTGTTATGATTCTGAGTGTAAAAATAATGGAAGGTAGATATTACTTGTCATACGTTTTATATTTTTTTTTAACATTTTTTATTTTTTAGATGTAAAAAAGCTACTGAATCCTATATCTGTGAATGTGAACCTGGTTATGAAGCTGATGATTGCTCTTTAAATATTAACGAGTGCTTATCTAATCAATGTCAAAATGGAGCAGAGTGTATTGATGGGATTGCTAACTATACATGTTTGTGTAAGACCGGCTGGACTGGCTTACTGTAAGTTATTAATTATTGATAAAGAAAGCAGAATATACCCAATGTATAATTGATTAAATAGCTATTATAACAGCAGATGCTCATAAAATGTTAACCATTGATTAAATATACTTTACTTACTGTATATTTAATTAATGACTATACTATGTGAAATATAATACCTTAAAATAAATTTATTCTCCCTGGACTTTTTTATCCAAACTTAGATGGGTTCTTCACTTCAAATTTTTCTTATTTTTTCTTATTTTTTAACCAGTTAAAAGCTCATCTTTCTTTTCTTTGAAACTATTTGCTGATTTTATATTGACTATGGTTTTCTCTACTTTTCATCCTCTCACAGTAAAAAACTATTCTTCTTGATTCCTACCTTCTTTTAGCATAGGTGTTATGCTCCTTTCTTTTGTTTAGCTTTGAAGTTGAATAATTGTGCCCTTCAATCTAAATATATTTAATCCTTTTGATCCATTCTGTACAAGTTATTGGTAGATATCAAAGTCATGTTTCCAATTGTCTTCCCATATCAGCTTCCCTAGAGAGCTAAAGGGCAAAGTCTTCTTCACTTCCTACATCAACCACTCAATTTTTCATTTTCAGGTCTATTTCATCATCCTAATATTTCTTTGTAAGTTACTCAATTTTTTCCGAGAATAATTTTTCTGTCTTCTCTCTTTTTTTGATAATTATCATTTAATGAATGAATTTCTGTCAACATCCATAATCTTAAGTTATTTTCACAGAGCACACATCACCGATATTCTGTTGCCCTGGTTTAATTGTGTTTTCCTTCTACATTTCAGATTTTAATAGAATCTCTGTCTCCATAGCCGAATGCTTGGCAGTTATCAGTGCCCTATAATTCATTTTCTTACTTGAGTCAGATAATATATTTATTGCTTCTGATTCACGAGTTTGCCTTCAGGCTTAACTATTTTTCATCACCACTTGTTTTCCTTATTAAATTTCTGCATTTATACAGCTTCTCTAGGTACTATCTATGTATACTTTGTTCCATTATAAATACACCAGTAGTTTCCATAGCTTTTCATATTCATTGTGGTCTGTTCGTATAGAATTGCATCTTAACAAGTCAATACCAGATATATTTAGGGGAGGGGGAAGCGCTACTCTACTAATATAAGACCTCCTACCTTTGTCATATTCAAAACAAGATTATAGGAATGGACGACAACAAAAGCCCCTCAATTTTCGATTTCTATATTTGCATCGATCATCCTTTTTCTCTCATCTTCAATCCCTTAGTATACTGCACAAACTTCCCCTTAACTCTCAATCCTCTCTTGTCATTTACTCCATTTATAATTAAAGCTCTATATTATATTCCTATCCCAATTCATTCTTCATTAGCCCAGGCCTAATAGCCAATTAAAATAGGCACTTAAATTTTAGATTAAAAATAAAAATTAATGAATTTTATTTTAATTTTCAGCTGTGAAATTGATATTAATGAATGTGAATCCAACCCATGTCAGCATAATAGTATATGTATTGATCGCCTTGGTAAATTTGAATGTAACTGTTCAGATGATTATGAAGGAGAAACTTGTGAACAGTTAAAACTTGTGACATGTGATAATTTACCCTGTAAAAATGGTGGCAACTGTTATAACACTCCTGGTATTATATGAAAAAATTATATAATTTTTTGTTTATAAATAAAATTAAACTTAAATTAATGTAATTAAAACATATTGCAGATCCAGTTACTGGTAATAATTTCACCTGTTCTTGTTTGGAAGGCTTCTTAGGTACTTCATGTGATTCTGCATTCTGTGATATATATGAGTGTCATAATAATGGTTTATGTAAAAAAGAGGTACTAAATTCATCTTATTATATCTTATTATATAATTGTTGATTAAGATTATATGAATAAATTTATAAATCATAACCAATTTATAGGTGTCCCCGTTCTGTGAATGCCCAGTAGGTTTTAAAGGTCATCTTTGTGAACAAAATATTGATGATTGTTTAGATAATGGTAATCTACAAAAATGTCAACATGGTGGTCAATGTATAGATGGTATCAATGAATACTCATGTAATTGTACTGGAACTGGTAAGATCATATTATAACCATTTCATTTTGTGTAAATATTTTTAATCTAATAAATTATTTTATTCAAACATGTAGGATACACTGGTGAGAATTGTTTAATAGATATTGATGAATGTTTTGATCTTAATGTACAATGTGGTCATCGAGGAGAATGTAAGAATACTGATGGTTCATTCATTTGCTTATGTCAGAACGATTTTTGTGGGCATTATTGTGATCTAAGAAATCCATGTTCATTTGTAAGTCATTTCAATTAATTTTTATTAAATATTTTATTCTATTATTTTTTTTCATTAGGAATCACCTTGTAGTAATGGAGGTACTTGTCAAGAACATTGTACTGATGTAGTAGACTATGAATGTTTGTGTGCCAATGGTTATGTTGGAAAAAATTGTACTGAGGTAAAAACTATTTTATTATACTTATCTTTAAATACTGTAGTGTTTAAATCTTATTCGTTTAAATTAAACTTTCTTTATTTTTTTATTTGTTACTTACTAATTAACATACACATGTATTAATATTAATTTTAAATTAAAATAGTAAAATTCAGCAATTATTTATAATATACTATGCGTCTCAACAGATCATTTTGTCTTACACAAGTATGATATAAGTATGCTCTGGTATTTTGTGATTCCCTTACTTTTCTGTTAAAATTACTTTTCATTGATAAAGTAATATCAGACTTATTTTCATTATTTTATTGATTCATTATAATTTATATCATTTATGAGTTAACAAATTATAATGTATAGTTTAAAAAAATATATATTTATAATGAAACAGAAAGTTTCTTAATGCTCCCTGGACATTTAAGATCGTACAAGGCAGCACAAGTATGAGAGTGTAGTCAGCTCACTTGTGTCATCTTATTTCACTTCTCCTTGAGTCAAAGTATTTGAGACATGACTAATGCACAACATAGGCGCAATTTGGGAGAAACTTGTAGGCTTAGCCCTTCCAATATTAAAATAATTCCCTACAAAAATTTATATTGTAATTGAAATAAATCCTTCAAATTATCTAATATACTTAATATAGTAGACATAGTTTAAAAAAATTATTTTTTAAAGTAAAAATAACGATACATTTGTGAGTTTTCCGTAGTGTATATTGAATACACCCACAGGCCACTGAACATAATAATATAGGTTTAATAACAGTTAAATAGTAATGTTGGTTGTTTAACGTTAAAATATTTTTTACTATCGTAAAAAATATATGTATTATAATATATTAAATGTAAAAAAGTGGGTTAGAAAAAAAATCATAAATACAATATGTTATGTTACATAAATCTATATATTTTAAAGGTATTTGAACAGGTTGTGTGTGTGTGGGGGGGAGCAGATCCCTTCACTAGACTGTTTCATTATAATATATAAAGCCCCTCCAAGTCAAAAACTGAAATTATGCCTATAATGAGCAACTAAACATATTAAAAGTATGGATAATATGTGTCTTGTCTTCTTTCGCCTTGAGCAAACTTTGGATGAGATGAGCTTGGTAGAGTGTAGAGGGTACATTAAATTCAATTTTTCAAAAAATTTAAAAAACCATTATAAATTAATGACTAAACTTTAATAAGATATTTAAATACTTTCTAAAAATTTGGTTTAAAAGATATATTTTTTTTTAATAGTTAAAGAAAATTAAAAACAATGGATATAACAAAAATTATTGCATTTGTCAAACTAACCTATCCAACTTACCTTATATATTGACTATTTTTAAATTTCCTGTTTTTAAAGATGCGTGTTTTGAATACGTATTCAATACCATAGTTTTAACTAAATAAAAATATTATGTTTTATTGCGTTTATAATTTTAACTATATATTCTGTTTTTATTTTAGTTGCCTATTATTCACACTTATGCAGATATAGCTTTAATTGTTGGTCCAATATTACTTATTCTTCTCATTGGTGGCATGGGCAGTTTGTTTGTACTTTTAATGATGGCACGAAAAAAGAGAGCAACAAGAGGTACATATAGCCCTAGTTGTCAAGAATATTGTAATCCTAGAGTTGAATTAGACAATGTACTGAAGCCACCACCAGAAGAACGACTTATATAATTTTTGACTATTTACTTTATTTAAGAACAACCATACAATTGGTTTTAATTTCTTTCACATTTAAGCAGCTTATTTTTTAATTATTAACTCTATATTAATGATCTCCTTATTTTTGTTTAGCGGCCATTTTTATACCCTTCATTTAATTTATTATCATATATGTATGTTTAACAGTTGTATTAGTGATCATCCAATTTAATAATATGTTTTTTTTACAATTTTTTTTATGACATTAAAAAAATTATAGTTCTGTATTTATAATGGTTAAAATTTTAAATTAATACTTGTTGCAATATTAATGATAATTTAGTATGAAAAAACAAATAAAACATTATTGATATAACTATTTTATAGTTAAGGATTTAAGATTGTATTTTGTTGATGTACTTAATTCAAAAGTAGAAAAGTCTGTTTAATTTTACATTTAAAATTTAAAAAAATGTTAATTCAGTATTATTCTTAAATGTTAAAATTTTAGTTTCGAAGATTAAGATATTTGTGTAATTTTTAATATTTATATAGTTTTTGTTCGAACAAAATGTATACTTTTTTTTAATTTTTTGATTTGTTTACTATTATTTTGGATTACTATAAAGTATTTTATTTTATTAGAAAGGAAATTTAAAGTAAAATAATTAATTTTTAAGTAAACAATTGATTGATGTTAGTAAAATTTACATTCCGAATGATATCGGAAGAACTTTTAATTTTTTTTATTTCATAACAATATCATTTATTGAAACAAATACTTTTGTTAGTATTAGTGTATACTATAATTTTCAAATAAAATGGTTTAGCTCTCTTTTTATTAATGATTAAATTTTCAATTTTAAACTGGCTGCTTAATTCAAATCCTATTTATTATTAAAACTATATAAATCAACTAGTACCAACATATTTTATTTTAAATTAAAATACCGACTTGATAATTATTTTTACAAATTTCCTTGTAGCTTGTATACTGAACATTTGTATCCTCATGGATAATAAACTATTGCTCATTATCATCCATTTATTTAACTCTGTGATTTTACTAACTAGTATTATTTTTGTGATAAACCAAAAAACTAAATATTATATTTAATTGTAGTTTTTGGGTTTAATTATTCCGTCCAAAATAATTAATTATGTATTTACAAGGTATTAATCGAATAAACTTAGATGTATAAAAGGTATGAACCGATTTAATTAGCTTAAAAATATAATGCAAAATTATTCTTAATCTGTACAGCATTTATTATTGTTGTAAATGATTTTATATTTTAAAATATGAAGCAACATTTTGATATTTCTATGAAGACCTAATATTTTATAACATATAGTGAATTTAAATAATTTTCAATGAAATTGAGAATACAAATATGTCTTAATTTTATTTTGATGCAATATTCCAATATTCTCTGGAGTTCTGAAATTTTCTAAAAAATGATACAAATTGGATTTGCATGGATATTGTACTACCGCATCTCTAATTAATGGGTTTCCTTATTTTAAGACATTAGACAATAAATTAAATCTGTTTGTAAATTTTATATTATGTTTCAATGTATTTAATATGAAATGTTTTGAATAGAGTTTATACATATGTGGTGTAGAAATGGTGTATGTAATTATTTTTAAGCCACTGTTTGGTAAAACTATACTCACCTAAATGTTGCACTCTTTGTATATTTTTATGACTATTTTTATACTTGTGATATAAATAAATTATTTGTATTGAAATTAAATGTATTATGTTGAAATAATTCTAAATATTAATTTATTATCAATATTCTGGTAATGTTATTAAGAACTGTAAAATTGTAATTTGTAATTAGAAAGCTCTCCAAAACTACATGTCAGAAAATGATTAATGATTTTGACAAATATATTTCATAATTTATTCAACAATAATTTTTGGATTGCCTTGTATTTTATTTTTGTATTTTATCACAATTTTTGACCATATTATATGTAACATTCTTATTTTAAAATTGTATTAGTAGGTAACTAATATTACAAGTCAATACAATGAAAATAAGTTTCCTAAATTATGTTTTGTAACCTATATTATGTAATATGTTTGAAACAGTATTTACAAATTTAATCTAATGTAACATTCTAAATTACAGTAAGTAATGCCTACATAAATTAAATTATAATAATAAATCTACATGTTTATATATATAATGATATTGAATTATTTCTTAACTTATATTATTTTTAGTTTACATTTCACACACAAAAAAGGTTTCAAAGGAACACGGTGAATCGTTCCATTTGAGTCCTTTGCCATCTCGATTCCATAACTCCAAACAATGTTCCTCCTCGCCATTTTCATACTTGAAATTGTTAGGTTCACCAGCATTCCAATTGGTAAACCCTATTGGTCGGCCATTGGCCAACCAGAAGAATGCACCTTCTTCAGCTTGATCAGTGCCAGAGGTCCAAAAATGTTCATGTCCCAGACCTAAACAATTTACGTTATTGTAACCAAATAATACAGACAAATGTAATGTAGAATGAATAATGGCTCAGGCAGAGTCAATCATTACAGATTTTTAACTTTTTCTGTACAACATATTTTTTTTTAAACCTAATCGAATTTCAATTTAAGACTGGTTAGTTACAGTATCACAGAATAGTTAAAATTTAATCTATTCCGTGACAGTATATCTGTATGACTGTATTGTTATATAAATCTGTTTTAGGCGATTTTCATTCTAAAAGTTTCATTATCTATCCATCGTAATTCATTCCTTACCGAAATCTTTAATGTATTTTTCCAACTTATCATTTTCTTCTTGACTACTTATGCTTGCCAAATGCATTCCATGATATCTGCAGTATTGAGCGGCTTTGTACCAATTAGCCTAGGTAAACAATAATGGACGAACAGTTTAAGTCAAAGTTTACGAAAAGTTAGAATTTGGAATTTGTTAAAAAGGTTTTGCATTGAATATAATTTTACCTTGAAAAATATTCCCAGGTACAATTTTTTGTCGCCCGATCGTAGGAGTGGCAGTGACCACTTGTTAATGGCTGCAACGTTTTCATCAACGCAGTTGTTATTGCTACATTCGCCTGGAAAAAAACAGCATTTCTGTTATGTTGTTTTTCAAAACAATAAAAAATTAAAGAAATATTTTATTAGTCTTATTAGTTGTTAGTCGTATCTATATACCTATGGCCTATCCGCTGTGACGAAATGATCGATTACAGCACATTTACTGTCACAACCTTTTTAGTTGTAGGTACATGCGGTCACTCGTTTTTACATTTTAATGTGCCTTTTTTAATGCCTACCAATACAAACTAAACATAACTTTTTCAACTCTGTACAATTGCCTTAAATAGAATCCGAATACATAGTGTTTTATCGTTTGAACGGAGTATTTTAAACATGATAAAAGGCACTAGGTAGAAGGTAGAACACGGAAAAAATTTCATATGAAATTCGAAAACAGTTTGAGTAAGTAACATGTTTGAATAGTATAAAAAAACAACGACTTAAGGAAATGTTTTAAAATGTTTGCCTATGTTCAATAATTACAGTAAATAATATTAAAAGCTGTTTTCTTTTTAAAGAATCATATTTATGTATCGAAACCTACAGTGTTTATTTCGAAAAACTAAAAAAAAACTTATGCACGTTAGTTGTAATGTTATATTAGTTGTAATATACTTTCTGTATGTGTTTAATTGTGTTTTTGCGTCTTTATTAGAGGGGAAGTTTTTAGTTGATACTATATATATATATTAATATTTACTACCAGTCCTAAACTTGTCTAAATGCGAAGGAAAAATTTAATTTAATCAAGTAGCTGTATAGAAATAAGGTTGGGGAAGTATTTTTTTAAATTTATTATACTTATATTTTAAAAACACATATATTTAACCATTATTCTTTTTTAACTTGATAAAGATATTTACTTTTATACATTTTACTAAAAAAATACATTTAAAGATTTAAAAAAATAGCATTATTACCATTTACTAGGTATACATTTACATTCGGCAATACAACAATTATTTACTTAAACTGTGATTTTTATCGCTAATTTATTTAGGGCATCATTAGTATCGATCATATAATATCGCTGTGTTATGCGTATGTTCATCATTGTCAAACCATTTAATCTATTGTCACTTGTAGGGTTCCGCAAATATGTTTTTAATATTTTTAATATAGAAAACGATGGTTCACCAATTCACCACTGGTATAATATTTGTAATTAGAAGGGTCACTAAGTCTGTAACAGTTTGATAAATAGATGGATAAAAGATTTGCACGTACCCCTTTTGAAAAGAGAACGTCAAGAGGATTTTTTGGCGAATCTTGCGTTCATATAAAATAATGTTTGTAGGTACATCATAACCACATTTTAATTTCACCCACTGCGCACAGCTGCTACAAATGCTACAATACAATACCTATGGTCTATGTAATTTTCTTATATCATCTCAATCGGCTATTCAATTGTTTCTACTTCGGTATAGTCTATTGTTCTACACTATATAATATAAATAGTTACAGCTTTACAGGTTTAAGATTTATATAACGTTATTTTATGATCGTGTCCAATGTCCATAGACCATTGACCATTTATCATGCAAAGGTGTTATTTATAAAAATGTAGTATAACACGCATTTAATGTTACTATATAATAAGAAAGAAGAACAAATTAGGAAAGAAAAGCCCGGTCTGCGAGCGTGGTTTCATGTTACTGAACATATTTTAAAATGTTAACCAATAAATTGATTAAACCATACACAAATTATGATTAATAAGCATTTGGCAAATTATATGTCTACGTCTATCTACATACCTAGTACCTACGTATGCAATATTATGCTCCTATGTAAACTGTAGAATCCTAAATAAATTACATATCTAAATAATAATAAATAAAGCACCTATCCTCATACCACCTTTTTTTAATTTATTCGGTATATTGTATATAATTTAATATCTTAATATCAGCAATCATAAATTCGTTACTACTTATGTACTTACTGGTAGGTAAGTTAAGTATTAAGTCTAGGTATCGTAAGTGGTAATTGTGGTAGCAATTATTGGACGGACGAAAGCAAATACCTACGGGGGAAGGTATTTTAAACTTTTGTTCAGAAACATAAAACTAATATCATTTTAATGAATATAGAATTTGGTTTGACAGATATAATAATGTATTGAAAATTTGAAACTGATATACAATAGGTATATTATTGATTTGTGGGTAAACATACTATTTTGACTTCTTTTTAATGGCTTACCTACATAAAATAATAAGTATGCAATGGATTACATGTAGTTACTTACACTAGTTTACGGATAAAAACGATTATAAACTATAATTTGTATATACCTACCATGAAATGTAGTACTAAAATATTAAATCGCAAACCAACTCATCGTGTCTCGTGTCAAAATGTGCGAACGTAGATAGTATTAATCCCTTTTTGTTACGACCTTAACTTAGATTGTTAATAATAATAATATTTAATATGACCTTTGCCCGCCGTAAACTTCATACTACTACAGCAACATGTACATGTAAATTAAAACTATAACGACATTCGATTTTCAAGTTCAGCTTTTCTCGGGGTGAACACGTAAACTGTAGCTTATATACAAAATATTATATATAACCCGTAGGTGCACTGACATGGGTTCAAGGTTTACATTTGACCTTCTTGCGCTGCCCATTCGATAAAAAATAGCATAACATCGTAAACATGGATTAGTCGTATTACAATAATATATGCACCATCATCGTCCATCAGCGCATTATAGGTACTATGTATGGGTATTATGTATTACATAGTATTATTCCGTATTTAAGCCGGAATATAAACAAGAACACGACGACGGCCGAACTTATGATACTTCGATTGGTTGTGATATACTATACATATACGCCGTATATAATATACTCTCAAAATTATTTTGAAAATTCATGGGTATACTATGACGTATGCTCTCAACTCTCAAGCAGATCGCGAAGAAATATAATCTATAATATAACAACTAAATTAACAATTGCATCAATTTTGGACTATTTTTGTAATGGATATTATTTTTTTCCTTTGTAAAATTTTATTGGTTTATTATTAATTAATTTTTTTTTTGTCAATATTTACACCCATTAATATTTATCGCTTCTATATCATCACCATATTAATCATAAAAAATACTACATTAAGAGACTCGTCACTTCGTCAGTGTATAAAATATACTCTCAACAAAACTGATGGGAACAAAACTAGATGTCGCGTATATTCCTACGTCGCATCAAACACCGACTGCAGCAGTTGTCCGCGATAGTGGACGTAAGCATAATTATACCTATGATATAAATGGTACAAACTAATAAATAATAATGTTACAGACGTTTGCCGTACGTGCGCTTAGTTTTACATATTACATGTATAATTATTATTTATAATGTACATGCGTAACGTTATACAAAGAAAAACCGAACTCTCATCCGCTTCTATAAGTTTTGTTATCTTTCTTGCGCGCGAGGTCAACAACTCGACTGAATAATAACGCGATTTACGTATATATTATTGGTGTATTATAATATATATATATATATTTATATTTATAAATATTTATAGTATAGTAACGTCAAGCAACAGGTTTTTCGAACATACTACTCGTTGCAGTGTATACCTATCAGCAGTTATTCGTTAATTATTGATGCTATGTAATAAATGCTATGCCCAATATAGATAATTGGTAAGTATATACTTACCAATTATATTGAGCATAGCATTTATGTACATATACCCATTTAGCTGGTAAATATAGCTATGGATATATTATAAATATTATGATTAATAATATCCCCATATAAATACGAACTCGTATTATAATAATAGTAAAAAATTTAATTATTTTCTACGCAGTATACGTCATTACTATTATTATTATTATTATTTATTTACCATGTTTGTAACGTGGAAGGTGGTTCTTCTAATATTTCAAAATATTTAAGTATACGTTCACAAATGCGTTTAAAATCGAATAAATATTAATTCGTTTTATAAATTATAATTTTATAACACAGACTACACTAATATTTGACCTTATATAGGGCCATTCTTAGAAGAGAGACAATGCTCTGCAGATGAGGATGCTGTAAATTATAATGATAATCCTCACTTAAAAAATGGCAGATAAACTTTTGAAATACCTAATCATAATTATATGAAATACCATTCAACCAGAAAACGTGTTGCTGCTGAGGAATATTGCGTGAACACAAACATGTGCGAATGTGTGATTATATGATGTATTAATGGAATTTTCGCCAATTATTGAGTAAACAAAAAAAGATTACACATCTAAAATATAAGAATTCAATTTCAGTCGTAATATTTGGTACCTATTCCAATAGGTACTAAATAATTTTAACAAATTGGCATAATGATTGTTCAAATCGTATGATGTTCGGGTTTTGTTAAAATATACTCCGAAGTGTTGTTCTCGAAGTTGTTCTTATTACTATATTAACAACGTTCAGTAGATAATCGAGTGAAGCTGATAGTGTGAGTGTGTGCACTGCATCGCGTCAAAGCGAGAGGAAACAATTGAATAAGTAAATAAATACATTTTATGTATTTTAATGTACGTCATTAAAACCATTATATATTGACGTTCATGGGTATCATGAGGATATTTGTCAGGGTCTCAGGGGCCAGGGCCAGGTCCTAGTGGCAAGGGAATGCATAGTATACGCTATGATTGGTTCGTGAGTTATTATGATTTGATTTCTAAATAATGCTCAAGTTATGGAAATTAAAAACGTAGAAATATTTTTTCAAATTATATGACAGTGCAAATAATAGTTTAATAATAGTTTTGACTAAAAAAATTTTCACTACAGTTATTTAATTTTTTAAATTCTGAACGGAGTGATGGAATCTATTGGTTTTACAATGATGTGTGTTTTTTTTTTATTTTTTTTTTTGTGTCTGGACACGATTTTTGGTAGTAAAAATACTTCGATTTTCTCAAACAGCAACTTTTCTGAAAGGAAAGTGAATATAGATGGTACATGGGTGTGTCAAAAATTTAACTTTTTCAATACTTTTTGAAAAAATCGAAAAAAACGATAAAAAAATTACAAAAAAACGGGAAATTTTACGCAAAATCACGTTTTTACAAAATACATTTTTTTTAATGCTCTAACTCAAAAACGAAAAACCGCAACAACTTGAAATTGTCACCAAATCTTTATATTGGCGTTCTATATACATGATTCAGTTTTCAAAGTATTTTGACATATTTTGACTTATTTATAGACAATTTAAATTTTCGATTTTTGTAAAATTTTTTTTTTTAAACATCCATAAAATTTAATTGGCTGACCGAAAACTCTTGAAAATTTAATACGAGGTTTATAATAAGTTAAACTTATCGTAACTAAAAAATATTGGAGATTGTTTTACTCAAACTTTTTTTATAAGCCCATAAAGCTCAAATTTATATAAAATGTGTCAAAATCACGATAATTTGCAAGTTATTTTGTAGTTGGAAATTCATGAAATTTTTTCTATTTATACTTGAGATTCAAAATTTTAATAGTAGATTGTCCATAAGATACTTTTCAATAATTTTAAAAAAATTTTTACCGGACTTAGAGGAAAAAATTTTATGACCGTTTGAAATTAAAATTTTTACGAAATTGCATACTATTGCATTATATTTCAATTTTAATATAAAATACCATATTATTATATACCCATTTTGTACCAACATATTAACTCCGTTCAGAATCGTTATTCGTATACAATGATACCTATCATTGCATTCAAATTTAACAAATCCATTGTAATAATGACCTATCCTATAAACGAGGTGCACTCCACCCCCGACTGTACAGCAAAGCGAGGCCCATCCGTTTTTAAATATATATATTTTTTAAAAGCCCCTTTACACTCCCTTCATGGTGGTTATGCTGACATTATACTAATCCGAATATTCGAACGTGGAAACGAAATAATGTTGTTCTTATACTATATCATACTCTTACATCGGTAATTAATAATATTAATATCGAAGTAGGTACCTATGTATAATGCATCACTTATAATTATATTAGTCCAATTAATGCTTAATTATTAGAAAATATTTGAAGAATATTATGATTTTCAAATGCTAAGTATGTAGCATAAAATAAGTAAAAGCCATTTTTTTATTAGATAGATATTTGTATGGATATTATTTTTTGGATAAATATTTTTCCGGAGACTGGAGACATTTTTCCTAAGATATTATGTCCTAGAATCCAACGTCTATTATAATATAATAATATAATAAACATAAATAATTAATAAACATGATATTATTATGTTCATGCCATCATTTGTAGAACGTTATAAGTTATCCCACGAAGATTACACTTGCGCACGAAATAGAACTCACACGTCATCTCATGATTTTATCACAAAGAATTACATATTTATATTAAACATAATATTAAAATATATCGACGTTGCGGAGAAAGTTAAAGAATGCACTTAATCGATAACATTGACATTGAAAGAAAACAAGCAATTTGTAATTATTAACTCCTGATATCGAATAAAACAAAAGTCAAAATACGATTTAGAAACATTAGTATTATGTATATAATAGTATGCTACAACAGCCAAACATTTCACAGCTTCAGTATATTATCAATAAATTATAATACATAATCCTGTATGGCTATATCGTTATTTTTTGTACAGTATTGAATTAAAATAAATGAAATCTATTTTATAGGAATTTAGGTATTATTATTTTAATAGTGTTACGCATGCTATAATTTCAGTGAAATATACCTAATGTCCAATCATGGTTTTATGTTTTTGAAAGATTCGTCGACCGTCGTTACGTAGGTATACGCAAAACAGAGATACGAGTCAACATCGGTCATCGAGTATTCGAAACTTGTTTGATGAAATAATATGTTATTGATCATCCGCACAAAAAAAAACCCCCATTTTCAGTTTTTTACTCCGTATAATAATAATATAATTGTAATATAAGTAAATCATTTATTTAATAGTGAATTACTATTTAATAAATATAATAAATAATGTATATAATTTTGTTTGGGCACCCTATATATAATATATACGTATTTTACATATACAATGTAATACAATTTCTATATTCTCTAAATGGACTATGAGCGCTTTTTATATTACGGATATTAAATTAATAACTGGTCAGGAATTTAAATTGTATCCACAAAGTCACAACTATAAGATTATGTGAATATATTGCATAAAATATACGTATACGATATACTTATGATAAAACTGTGCAACCTTGAATTTTTTTATTTTTGTTTACATATTTTTCCCACACGACTGTTTGACACTATATCGCGGTAGGAATGGTAGAATGATCAGGGGTCATCGTTTTAAGGTATTAAAAAAAATTAAAACGTATAAGCTTTGTGGTAACAACATTTTACAAAAGTTTCGCATGAATTACTCAATTATTTGTAAAATTTATATCTCATACTTTAGTATACTAAGTCTATACTTTAAGTAATTAACTTTAAATTTTTATATAAGTATGTAATTCAATTTCAGGTTAGGAGTTTCATTTCTTACTTTTTTTTCTAAATTATTTCAATGTATAGTACCTGTATTTATAAATTATAATAATACAGGGTGTTTTAGGATAATTCTACAAATGCAATAACTTTTTTCCTATTCCTTATTTTTCACTTTTTTTTTCGATTAATTATATTCTATTTCACTACATTAAAAATTTTCAGGATCTAAATTCTCTTTTACTGTTAAAAAAAATTAAAAATAACCATTTTTTAACACGGATTTTTAGAAAAGATTTACGAGTATTTGTTAATTTTCTAAGATTTGTTTAAGTTTGTAAAAATTTCACAATAAAATTGTATGTCACGTAATTTTATTACATAATATTGATCAATATTAAATTATTAAATTATATAGAACCTAATTTATTCTTGATATATTCTTGATACGTACAATAAGTACTTATTGTACAATAATTTCAATTATTAAATTCAAATTTTCAAAAAGCTTAAGAAATCATAATAAATTAATGATCAAACTTTAATAAGATATTTAAATACTACAATTTTTCTAAAAATCCTGTTAAAAAATAGCTGTTTTGATTTTTTTTTTTTAATGGATAAAATTAAATTTTAAATTTTTAAATTTGAGTTTGAAAAGTAAAAAAAATATATTATAATACGATTTTATTGTAACGTAGTACTATAATATTGATTAAAAAAATAATAATAACTAAAAATAATGAATAGAGCAAAAATTGTTGCATTTGTCGAATCATCCTGAAACGCCCTGTATATTATGATAATTATTGTATTAAAATTAATTTAAATTTTAAGGAACTTAAGAGTATTGCCCGTTCAGTTGTGTCCGTTAATAGAAGTTTCATCGATCGTACGTTCTATGCACGTGTATCACATTATACCTATATTTTTATATTAGTTATTATAGTGCATATTGTGTAAGTAAAGATAAGTGACATACTGACATTGTATTAAATTTCCATTTAGTTGTCAATTGGAATAAGTAGGTAGGTATGCGTAAGTATAGTATGAACGGCGACGAATATGAATATTACCTGCGGGAATACTTGTCATGCTAATCCAGCTCAGAATACTTATTACATAGTACACAATTAGAAGGAGACTGGTAGGTTTTTTAATATTAATATAGAGAAGCATTTTATTTAATCATTTAATGCATTTATTCAAAAAACAACAAAAATAAAAAATAAAAAATAAACTCTACACAGGTGGTATAATTGATCTTACGAGAATTATTTTTGATTTTTTTAAAATAGGTGTCCCATCCCAACTATCAAATAACCGAATAACAAATTGGAAATAATAATAATTTTCAGGCTCATTCATAACTGCATTTAGACTTGCGCATCTTAGCAATATGATTTAGTGGTTACTTCCCACCAACCATAACAAAAAAATTAACACATATTTTTTCAATATATTTTTTGTTCTTAAATATAAATTAATTACCAACTGTTGACTTTTTTTAATACTACTTATAGGTAATAAAAGTATAAAAATATACAAGAAATTTGATGGTTCATTAAATATTTGTCATCCTTTCAAAGATTGAGACTTATTTATTTTATTAAAGTAAATTGGTTTGCTTCGGCTTAAGTTTCTTGTAAATTTATTAAGTACGTACATGTATATATATTATTTATATATATACAGTGGCTCACTCAGGGGGGCTTTGGGGTTGAAGCCCCCCCCCCAAATAAAATATATTTTTTATTAAATTATACATAATTATATCATATTTTCACAAATATAATAATATAGTACAACAATGATGATTGATTAAACATATAATAAACATATAATAATAATAGTTAAAAAAATCACCATTTATAATTGGTGGTAATTATTTACTTGTGTGTAAAGAAAATAAGAAAATGTTTAAGCCCCTCCCAAAAAAAAATTCTGAGTGCGCGCCTGTATATATATATATATATATATATCAGTATTTAACACGTTTCTCTTAAAAAGAAATTCCTTCCTTTCCGGTTTTTTAAGAAAATATATATTCTAGATTAGGAATGAATTTAACCAGGAACTGATTCCTTCCAAACACTTATTTTAAGTTTAGTATACAATTATTACACTAATCTTCTTTTAGATTTTTGATATTCGATTGTACTGGGTTAAGTATTGATTTCAAATTTATACCAATATAACAAATATAGGTATATTTTTAGCCAGAACGGTATATTTATTAACAACCTTATTATTGACTTTACCTGTACCAACCCCGCATTGCAATATTTTTTCAAAGACCGTAAGCCCATCAAGCTTTTTAAACGGTCTTGTGGCAAGGTGTAATTACAATTAAACCTAGCATATTATAATATATTATGTAGGTAGGTAGGTAGGTACGTTAAGTATATCGTGAAATATTTCTCAACAGTAGACATAATGAAAAATAAATAAAAGCAACTTATCCCACAATACCTACGAGTAGATGCACTGCTGAGTTATTATATGTACATTCTTCTTTTATTCATATATGTTACTATAGTCATAATATTGTCATTATGTTGTTATAATAAATTGAGTTCATATATATAATTTATATAATATGTGGTGTAGACTGTCCGGCGGTATCTTTTTTTTTTTTTTTACGTTTATGAGATCATAAATGTGAATCACATTAACCATATGCAATCATAGTGAGTATTATAGAAGAAAAAAAATATGCCATCAACTATCAAGGATTGTTGTTATTGTTGGATTATTACAAGTATTGTGTATACGACGATATTATTTCGTTACCAGTTTTTATTACAAAATACCGAACAATAGATAAATGAATATAAGTCTATAGTCTATATAGTTGGCTAGTAAATAACGTCATTTCTAATGGCGTTACATATTTTTATATACCTATTTATTATTTTGAGATAAATATCGTATACATATCGTACAACAAAAAACTGATAACATCTAAATGGGATCTACGATTTTTATGTTTGTTAACCCAAAATAATTAGAACGTACGATTGTTAAAATAATATAATTTATAACATTGAATACATATTTTTCGTCTATTGTGTAAGTCATAAAATATAACGTAGGAATTTTGTAAGCAACATAATAATAATAATGATTATATTTTTCATGGCTGCTTTTTTTCCAATCCAACACTTGTTTTGATTATCTTCACTTTATCTATGTAGTTATTTAAAACACATTAATACTATTAGATACTATTATAGCTTATCCTTATGTGATAGACTTCATATAAATACAATGAAAAGTGAAAACGAATACGTAATTGTAGTTTGTATTAGCGTTGGACAAATTTCTAACATAATCTTGAGAATAAATTACAACATGATTATTTGAATTAAAATGTATTTAAACTTTCATGTTGATCTAAAATACCTCATGAATTGTTATTAGCTATTTACCTATCCTATTATAAAGAATATTAATTTGTGAAAAATATGACGAAAAAAGGTTTTTAGTGTTTACTTTTTTACTTTACTGAGATTAAAATATTAAAATATAGTATTTATTTCAACAACTAAAATCAATGGAAAAGCAAATGTCTTTTTTTAAATGTATAAAATAAAAATATAAAATAATATGTATAGTATATTATATTTTACGTGGTTGATGTATGATGAAGAATTGAAGAATGTTATTAAATTTGAACATAAAAATTCCCATATAAATGAAAACATGTATTTGATTTTATGTATGGTTGGTTCTTTAATATTTTATACAAAATTAAAATGAAAACTTATTTCGACTTTTTATCTAGATAATAATCATGTCTATAAACCATTGTATTCAAATAACGCTCTACTCTAGAATGTTGAATACATTACGTACAAAACGTTAAGATGTAATTAATTTATAGTGATTGGCAAATTAATAAAACAATATTCAATGTTATATACTGTACCTACCTATATGGATATAATACCATGTAGATATCTACATAACATATAATGTTGAATATTTTTATAATTTGGTCAAGGTTTTGGTCAGTCTAAAAATTTTGTTCGTGACCTGACCTCTATTTGGATCACGAGTTTAATACTTTAATACGTGTATATATTGTCGTTCACTGTCCTCGCCTCACTTGCGTACTTATATTTATTAGTTCACTGTGGTAAATTTCCGCATGAAGTATTCTCATTATTTATTTACAACATCGTTAGCTACTTTATTTTCTCATTCATGAGAAATAGCATTCATGCGTATGTATATACATACTATACATACTATATTCTTTAATATTTACTGCACTACGATTGCATTAATATTTAAGATCACTATTTTATGGCTGTTATCGGCGTTATAGCTTATTACCATTTACTGTACGATTTTTTAATTTGCATAAACAAAAAATGTCTGTAATTATGTATTTTTAATTATTATAAGAAGCATATGTATAATTTGCAGGGGACTGATGCGATGATACGAAGTGTTATGGATTAAAAAACTTGAATGATCCGAATTGATAAAGTTTTAACATCACCTTATTACTGTGTTTATAGTGTATATCGTATATTTAACTATATTATAATATAGACAATTCAATAATTTAAATAGTAATAAGTAGCATGGGTTCCAGTGCAAAATACTATTTCTACTTATTCTGAAAATCTCAGAAGTAACTCACATAGTTCATAATATAATTTTATCATACATAGGTACAATATAATACATACATCATTATTTATCATATTTATCATTATAAATACATACCTACATTAATGTCTGTACGTGGCGTAATCATTTTTTTCGCTAATAATAATGAGAATATATTAATGTACTTGTATTGAATAGCAAAAACGATAGATACCTAAACAAAACATTTTCAGGTGGAACTTATTTCTATTTCAATATACCATGTCTGTACCATGAGATTAACGATTTTATTCATACGAATAACAATAGAAATATTTTATATTTGTACTGCACTAGCAATCGTACTACAAAAAATATGTTTTCCAAACTGTATGGCATAATAAATACGCCTATGCATAGTAGGTTTTCTATGGGAATCCATACTAGTGGACGTTATTCACCTGACGTTATTTATGTTGCTGATAAATGTTTATTGAGTTACCAAATTTACATATTCTATATAATAATATTATTAATATTACTGATTGTAAATATTCTTTTGTTAGATAAAAAAAAAAAGGTTTTTACAAATTTTTACTGTCTTTAGCAATGTTTTACATTTCAATCGCGACAATTTATCAATTCATTATGCAATACCACAGTTAGGTTTTGGTAGTCCCTGATGCAAGAAAAAGTTATGGTAAAGTGTATCATAGTATATCGTTATGCCACCTTTTCCTCCTTTACTGTAATAATAATTTACCAATCCACAGTTATATAGTGACGACTTTAGAGAGAGTAAAATACAAGTAATACTAATGTATATGTTTACAATAGGGGTACCATATTCCCGTTTATAACGGGATTACCCTTCTTTTGATAATGTCTCGTTTTCCCGTCAAAATTTAAACAGGACGTTTTTATCCCGACTTTAGAAAACAGTCCTGTTTTAATCCTGTTATTTTCATATTATTACATTTTATTTGTAAAAGAGAAAAAAAAATAACCTTTGGAATAGGATTATAAAATTCATGAATAATGAAAATAGCTGATAGAGTATTAATTTTCTTAGTTATAGTTAAAAAATAAAAATGAATCAATATTGATGTGTTACTATTTACAATGTACCTAAATACTTTAATAATAAAAACTAAATTATTTCATCACTAGTAAAACTTCTAAAAATTATTGTAATACTTTAATTATAATTATAATAGTTATATTTTGAAGTGCACTTTTTTTTTTTTGAAAGAAGAATGTAAGATCTGCCCCATTTTTTTATCTCTCAAAATGGTCACCTAAGCTTACAATAATTTATTAATAAGAAATATAATTTTATTAATTTATTTATTATATAATAATTTTTACAAAATGTTGTTTCCAGTAATTTGGTCAAAAGTTGAAAATAGTGATGTTTGTGATTCCCTAAGTAGGCCCTGGAATCCTACACACCTTACGTACCCTACTGTTGGGGCACTGGCATAGCGATAACATTTTCGCAGATTCAGTTTTAAATAGGGTATGTTGATGGGTAAATTAATTATACATTTGTATCGATTATCATCACACAACATGGGCGGCACTACTATTATAGGTACGTATTCAAGGTGCACCCAACCATATCGTTTTCTCGCAATAGTTTGCATTGCCTATAACATACATTATAGCGTTGATAGACGTTTATATAAATGTATCATATCCGTAAGTCAGCTGTCAAGTATAGTGGTTATAGTCAGGTACAGTTAGACTAGGTTGGTTTGGCTTTTATAAAAAACAATATTACCAATAGTAATATTACGCATATACATTAATGTATATATGTATATATATATAGTCGGGAAAAAGGCAATTGGCGAAGAAGAAGAAGATATATAGATCGATCTTTGTTATCTGACCTTGATAATATTGCGGGTCTTCGACAATGTCATCGACGTCCTCTTTGGCGTAAGGATTTTCCGCGGCGTTTCTCTGAAGCCCGCCGTTACCGACACCGGCTGCAGGGAAATCGTTACCGTTCGCGAGCAACAACTGCGGCTGACCGACTTGGTGAACGCTCCCGCCCGCCCTGTTCAGACGCTTTTGCAGGTACTGCGTCAGTATCTGCTGTGTAATGCTATTCTGCCTCAATAAGTCGACACCTACGCACAAACATATTATAAAAGGATTTCAAGAGAAAATAACAGCATTTCGGGTAGGTGAGCAAAGCACCGGGGAACATAGTTAACCGAACCGGATCGCGAATGTTGAGTTGATATGTTATACTATATGATATAGTATGAGTTTGTACGTTTTATCCCCCGGGACACTCGGAAATATGACCAAGTTTTGAGTAAAGTTATTCGTAAAGAGCTATTATAAATTTAGGTACATGTGTTTTGAATTGACGCAAAGAAACAATTTTGATATCACGATCGTTTTACACGTCATATAGGTACATCACGCATTATGTTACGAGTATTTCGTATTAACTAAAATATACGATTCTGGTATAGATTTTTGCTCAATTTTCACATCTATTTTTATACATATATATAAAGTATTCGCCTTGGTCTTGAATTCAAGAAGTTCTTTTTCGATTCATGATAAATGTGTTCAATGCACGAACGCTCATTTTTAATCGCACATGCTCCAACAGTCGATTTTAGAGTGTATACATGCGCTGCTAAAATTATTATAACGAATTATTACACCAACGAATGTTGGTAAGAATATATTATATGGACAGGTATTGCACGCGATGGTATGCAAACGGAACAAACATACAGGAGGTCGAGTAACAGATCATGATCTAGGTATTTATCTACCACCTACCTACCTACCAACATGTCTGCCCACGTATCGTTTGAACAAAATGTCGATAAGTATATAGTATATACTATAGTCACCGACTGGCATAACCGCAGTACTACGTATGTTATAAATTTATAATAATTTACTCGTCGCGGTCGTCGGTCGTACATTTCTCTAACACGATTCTGTAGTTCTGTGTATTACCTATAGAAGTTTAAATATATAATATTATTGATTATAAATACTACAATAATATTATTTACAATCAATGATAATATTATGTATTTTCCTCTGATGGACGGGCGTTATTCGGTTCATTATAACGATTAACGGGTACACGTATGTACTATGCAGTATACTTATAGGTCATAAATTTATAATATAATATACTTAATACTTATATACGTTTTCATAACAAGGTACGTTCATGACGTACATGCTATGTACATTATTATAATAATATCCATCTTTTTTGATGAACAAATACTCATGGGATGACAGATATAGTGTTATAGCTGATAGCGAAATAAGGATGACACAGGTTCTGCACATTACATGATTTTTTTTTCGGAAATCAACTTTGATAACGATAGAATACTCGTATATTAGGAAATCAACTAGCCATGAAAATAATTTTGCTATACTGCAGCATGTTTTCTAAACAGAAACTGAGAAACATCTTCATAATCATAAATGCATTATTTTTTTTCCAATACGTGAATGGAATTCTATAGTGAGGCCGTATATAAAACGTGACACTTAACTTTTGAAATTTTCATGTATATGAAGTTGTGTGATAACTATTTTGTGGAACAAGTAATTATGAACATTTAATTGTGATTAAAACACAATTTTACTTTTAAAAAAAGTCGGAAAAATAATATTTACGGAAATTATTGTAATATCATCGGAAAAAGATATGTATAATCGTAACGCATCGGTACCTAATTTTATTAAAGTTCTTGATTTATAATGTATAAATATGTATGTGTAAATAGCACACTGCTTTGAAATATTTACTTGTTTGTATCTTCGATAGCAATAATGTATGATAGTCTTGTAATGAATGTGTTTTACAAGCATAATTTGTAAATAATATAATATTATATATTTTATACATGAGTACATGACCGAAAAATCGAATAACACGGACTCTTCTCATGCATACACAATGTTAAGATTCGATCAAGTGGTTTAACAATTTAATGAAAAAAATATGAATGCATAGTTTGTGCAGCGTTGATGTAGAGCCATAAAAAAGTTTTGATTTTTTTAAATAATTATCCATAATTTATTGACTGTAATTTTTAAACCAGTAATATTTTAATAGTGTAGTTGCAGTATTTAACATTTAAATATTAAACGTTAGTTGTTTCATTGTTTGTATGGTGATGAAATTTATTTGTATTGTTTAATGCTTACATAATTAGTCTTATTTAGAGTCTTAGCGATGTACTACAGGTGTCCGGATTGCGGGTTCAAATCAAAAAATTAAAAACAATATACTGAGAAGAACCATTAGTACATTATATTAAATTTTTCTTAACTTTAATGACTGTTAAAAGTTAATTGTTAATTACTACATAAATGTTTTGGATTTCGAGCGAGACAAGGAATGCACTTTAGAAAGGTACCTACTTGAGAACCGAACAAAACTTGAAAACAATATTAGATTGTGTCCAATAAGATTTTGTATTTCTTTCGATAAAATCAGTAAATTAAGCGAATGGCTTGAAACATTTGCAAGGTTAATTGACTTCTGAAATAATACTTCTAAATGTTCGAAGATAAAAAAATTTGGATCAACACTTTCTTTGTTTTCGGATTTTTGAATTTAAAATGCAGTAAGTGTATTAATTTTAACAATTGTTTTGTTTACGAACATTATAGATTATTAAAAATAAAATAAAACATCAACCATAAAGTATAGGAAAAACGGATATAAATGTTAGTAAAATAATCCACAAAATTTTTTATCTCAATACCTATGGGTTATGAATCTATGACTATAGTTGACAATTGTATTCACACATATTCGATTCTATGCACAAGTGTCAAATCATTACACGATACTCGTCAATAAATAATAATTAAACTAATATTGATAATTGTTTTGATTCTTAGAAGTTAGTTTCTCCGACATGTACGATGTGACCCCTTTAAAACAACCCTGGTGGCTGGTGTTAATACTCTTAGACCTTAGTCATCTAGTAAGTATTATAACATCACCATTAAAGGAAATCAATGTCTTATTTTGTCATAGTGAATTAAAAGCATAGATTAAAAATGTAAAACAATTATTAAATCGTAAATAGTTATAATATTTAATAGTACACCAATATTTTAGATACGTTCACATTAGACAACGTAATATTAGAAATATGATTATTTCGACTAATTATTAGAAGTAAGTATGTATTGTATGATTTAAATATAGTAATATAATATTATAATTTGCAATAAACCATAATTACTTTATTTACTTTACCAACTCTACTTACTAACTTACACAACGAGTACTGACTGCAGTAGTGCAATTTATCATTAGAACTATTCTATATAGTTTAGGTACGTAGTTATACATAGAAGCACTAGGTAGCTACTAAATATATATTTATACATGTGTTGTTACATCAGTTTTTAAATTGTCTAGATTTTGATTATTAATCATAGATACTTAATCAATAATTAGATACATTTATAGTAGTATTTTAGTATCCAAGTTGCATGGTTTACTCGAACATTATTTGACGTAGGTATATTAGAAATTTCAAACCAAATAACAAATTCTACAGATTTAAAAATTAAAACTATAATAGAAAATTATTAATATAGATGCAACATGGATTGCAGATCGAAAATATAGCAAGTACTGAGGTATACTCATTACTCATACTTCTAACATATTTCTCAAGACCCTATTCACTGAATAATATTTGGTATATAAATATATAAGGATTAAAGACTATAAATGCACATTTTTTGTAACTAGCGGTACATAAAAATAGGTGTAAACATTTTTCATACTCATGTCTAGTACGTAAACGATGGATAAATAAGTATTATAACTAATACTTCATATTGTAATGGCGAGAGGAATATAAATTATAAATATAAATATAAATATAAAAAAGAAGACGTAAATGTATGACGCTGACGTTTGACCTTATAATAATAATGATTAATGCTAAACGCAATATATTATTACGCTATAATTTTGATACAAGCTAAATATATTTAAATCTCAAGTTAAAATATTTCGATTTTAAATATTTTATAAAGCAATGCAGCTTTAGAACATCAAAATTTTCATTAAAATCGTTTCTACAAGGTCACTGTCAAAAATATGAACGAGTAATGTTTCATAAAAATCAAATATCAAACAATTTATTTGCAATATTTTTTATTTATTTTCAACGATGACACTATAATATTGGCATTGCTTAAGCACTGCGTATTACCTAAGCCATAAATCCATAATTGCATAATAATCGAAAATTGTTATTATTAGGTAATATATTCATGTAGAAGTACCTACTTATGTCTTACATAGGTATAAATAATAAACATACCTGATATATAGCTGTACATTAATGTTTAACGGATCATCATTAATTCAACGACTATGCTTGAAGCAAATTATAAAATATTAGAATTTTGGTGATTAATCAAGAAAAAGAAGTGTTGTATTATATTATTCGGAGGTACATCCAATTAATATTATTCAATATTCGTACACATACCTAAGCAAAATCAATTTGCATTGTTCTCAAAAATATGTATATTATAAATTATTATAACATTGCATTATACTTTCTCTACGCACTACTACTGTAGGCTATAGTATTATAAAAATGTGTATGAAAAGTATACACTATAAGTACCTGAATTATTGTTTTTTATACTTATTATATTTGTACACACAATCTTATGTAACGTTGTGTAGTTTTTAGAAGTAGCTATTAAATATATATTGCCAAGCTTAATATAATATAGATGAAAAAAAAACTCATTATTGAATAATGGATAGTATACACGTATAGTGTATATTATAATAATAATAATAATGGTGTAATATTCCTAGGCATTTTTTCATCCAATATATTTTTATGTTGGTATATGTACCAAGACAATTTAAAGATATGGCGTGAAAATGAGATTGGAGACAAAATTATAGGTTCCTGTAATAAGGTAGGTATCAGCTACTTTCTCTCGACATAAGTTAAGACCGACCTACCAACATATACATATATAAATAAATGCATATTATATACATGTTCGACGGAGACATATTTGCACTCAAGGAAGTTCTTCTTTAATACCGGTTGAATGTCAAATTACACAATATACTAGTCTGTTCTCCGATAATATACGAGTATAATATAGAGTGTCAGAACGCACATGTATACACATAATATGTTTTATCGCTTTACGTACAACAATATACATACGTATATAGTTACGGTCGTACGCATGAAGTTACTGGACGCTTAAACTAAAATAAGTCCACGTATGTTTTGCGTCACCTGAATAATGAATACTGTAGGTTAAGTGTTTATATAATTATACTATACGGCTAAAAAGCGTTTGTACGACGTTTGTTTCATTCAACCCCATACGTCTTCCGACCCCCGAAATACGATATTAGATATATTATAATTTGCGATTTCCGCTGCCTCGTTCCGTAAGTTATTGTACTAGGTACTACTTATAGTTATTACTTAAATATTAATCGTTTTAGTGCTTCAAATAAATGTCGATTGTTTGGATTGACGTAATATGTAATCACACTCATTAAGGCGAACAAAGTATGTATATCACGTCTATTGTGTCGGATATAATAGGATAAAACAGTCTCGCTTTGATGCATGTACGTATGTAACGACTCCTATTATAATAACTGAATGGTCTCATGTTATTATTATTTTTTAAGCTATTCTATACGCGTTACGATGTATTACGCGCATTTAAATACGTATTAAAATGTAATATCGCATTTCCTAAGTACAAGAACTATTAGGAAAAAGCTTATTACTCTACAATTCCGTTCCGTTGTAGTCTTTTAAATTATGATTTTGTTTCGTAAATTACTCATCCATTCTATAATGGTATCAAATTGCTGCAAGGGCCTGCAGTCGCAATATGATCTATTAAACTACATCGGAACAACCTAACATAGTAACATCCTATAATAATAAGTTACGTATATTAATTCTTCTAACTAAAGTTTTGATAGAAAGGTATAATAATATTCATTAAGTATTTAGTTCACAAGCTTAAAACTTCATGGTTAATAATAAATATACTTTAAATTTTAATCCAACAATGTTTACCTACCTAAACATTTTCGGTAAATGTAAAATTGTGTCTATGTCATCGACATAATAATTAATTGATTAAACTAAGTACCTATTAAATATTAATGTTTATAATAAGTGGATTAATTCAAGTTGATTTCGTGTGAAAAAAAGCCGGGTTTGAAATACATACCCACTACCCAGCAACTGGTTATTAGTTTTGCACGAAGTCTCGAAGCAAAATTAATAAAAAAGAAACTCGTTATTTTCTCCGTATTAATTTACAAACAAATGTATACAATACATGTACACGAATTTTTATTTATTTGGACAAACTACGACAGAACAATGTTATTCCTTTCTACAACAATATTCCAATAAATACACCTTGTCAAGGACCCAAACCATTAAGCCGGTACAGAAGAACTATACAATCGTTTCTACGCGAGATAAACTTTTTTTTTTACTAGGTAATAGGTATATCTATTTTTAATGGATACTTTACATTCTTTATCCTTGAACTATAATATATTTACTTGATAATATTCTACCAAGATCAATCATAAGGATAATAGTGTAATTTCATTTTATGTGCGTACCAATCGTGTTAATTTAATTACGATTTCGTTAATTATAAGAATGTTGTAAGCTACTTACAAAATATGAACACTTAGGTTTTAGAGTTCCAAGTGGATGGGGTTTTTATACCTAACAAATATTTATGCTATTGCTTGTTGTAAGTGTTAACAATTAATATTTGAAATAATACGACGGTTGAATAACTCGAATACAAACATCGATTAAGCTGTTTCATAATGAAAGTCGAAAAAATTCTTATGAACGGGAGAAAGCTAAATCAGATAAATGGTTTTCTGCCTACAGTTATCAATTTATCATACCATCATCAAGTACATACCGAAGTAAATCATTGATCAATAATCTAAAATAAAAGGTATAAGTAATTTATTTTTCCAATTGGTACAAGGGTCGTTCGACTTGTTAACAATTCGACAAACAGAAAATAAATAAATGACAATAAAAAGAATAAAAACAATTAGCGAAAAATATTAGAATAGTAATATAATATTACTAGAGAATACGAACTGTCAAACGTATATCAGTGCAACCAAATATAATTCATAACGTATAGGTACTAGAAACCAGCTCTAACATTTATTTCTAAATTTCAATTTTCTCAGTTGTTTTCATGAACTAAGTTACATAGAAATATATTGGTTATTAAAAATAATATGTAATTATGAAGCTTTATTGAAACTATGAAATTATAAAGTACCGATATTCTGTGGTTATTTTTATTTGAACCTATACGTTTGTTCCATCTTACATGCTTTTAGTAAATAATTAATAATTGCATATTATACCTAAATTTAAAAATAATAATGTGTTAAAGAAAAATTATTTAGTCTGTTATTATTCACTTTTAGTTGATAGTAAAATATTTCATTTCAAATAATTTCGTGGGATTTCCCAAACAAATATACCTATACTACGATATTATTTATAAATACGTGTAACGTAAAAAAAAAAAAAAGTATTTACCTGGAGGATCGTTGTTAAGTTTATGACCAGTTCTAGGGTTCACCGACTGACTTTGAATTAAATAAAAACACATGGACGACGTAAAAAACAAGATTATACATCCCGTATTCAACCAAGAATTCATATTTACACAGTTTAAGTCACTATTTTCAACAGGATTCGATGCGTGATGTGTTTATAATTAACTATATTATTTAAGACCGAAATAATTATAGCGGTGTAATAACAACTGATGTGCTGCGGTAGAGAATATTGATATCGTTGAAAATTACCACGGTGGCGGCGGCAGCGGTGGCAGTAAGTAAGCGTATACAAGACGGTGTGCTAGTGGTGGTGTCTGGATAGTTCATCCATTTCGTGCACGATTATTGTTCGTACTGCGAAGAATCGTGTGGAGGACTTTAGAAGGAGAAATTTACTCCTTGACTGCTGACAAGTGGGTAACGCGCGCGATGCTGCGAATAAGACCACTTTCGATCGCTGTATATACGCTCTGTCGTGTTAAGAAACCGGTATGGAGTGGATACATTATATTTAGCTATGGGCAGACGGCGCTATTGCGGATATCAAACACCGAAGCAGAGGAGTGGACATACGATAATATAATAAGCACTTTTATGTACGTGTACGGGAATTAGCTCATCGCGTACCGTATAAAGGAATTTGTATTATTACCACATTTATGTACTTAAAATTCCACGCGACACGTTACTATAATAGTCAATACCTAATATTATATTATACTGTAGAGCCGTATAATAATAATAAAAATAATAATAATAATAATAATAACAATAATAATACTAGGTCTGAAATCGGCTCAATGATTGATGAATAAAACAATTGATTAATCAATAAACAACGGAAATATCGAAACAGTAAAACCATTTGGTTTTATTACAATCGAATAACATATTAATATATATATACAAGTACCTATACAATGCGTGCGCATACAAATATCAACATATAAAAGTAACATGCAGCATTGATGAGATGTTACCACAATTTTGTTTCGATTATATTTTAATTACCAAAATGCAACAATATTATTAAATAATAGAGACGTTATAATTCTATTTTCAAAATACAAATAAGCGATTTTTACATATTTTTATACCAGTGATATGGGACGCAGGATAATATTATTATTAGTGATTTATGTTTTTTTTCTCCACGAGTACTATAATTTAGTATTTTGCTCTACCCAACTCCCGTGTTTTTGGAGATAAAATAATACCGAAACCCTATGACAAAAATGAAACATAACTTTTATCTACAACCCGGTTTTTATTACAATAATATTTTAGTTACTTGATTTGTGATAAAATAAAAAAATAAAAATCCTATAATATAGTTAATAATATACGAGTAGTTTCAAAGCTTAACCTCCGATTGACTGTCAATTTGTGCTGTTCATTTCTTATTTATAAAATCATATAATTTTCGAAAAAGTTAATTATTTTTTGGCTCTGCATATTATACTCGTTTGAAGAATTTCTACACTAGGATACTAGTATATAATTATCATTTAATTTCTGATCAAAATTATTATTAAAAGCTTTTGTACCTTAACTTATTATGATTTACTAATATATATTGTTTTCATTTTTATACTACATATTTGTGGACTGTGTCAAATATGGCGTATGTGGGCGAAGCGAAACGGTTGTCTGACACCAAATTTCTGTATTTAATCCGTGATGCATAACGCATAAAAGATTATCTTGGAATGTCTGACCTAATCCTGCGAAGAATGTCATAATTTTGTATTTTTCATATTTATATATTTTACTGTAAAACAATGTTCACCATTTTTGTTTTCACTATTTCTACTTTTAGCATTTTTTATGAGATATTATAAAAAAATGAACGATTATGGAATATAATATAAGTTCATATAGAAATGAAGTTTATGATGAAACCATGAGTGACATTGATGACAGTCGAAAGGGATTAATATTTAGAGAATAATAGAGAGGTAATGAAAATACGTTTTCAGTGGAATGGACAGAAAAATGTAATGGTTTTGTAAAGGAATTGCCTTTCAGAAATAATTAAAATATTTATTAAACTATAATCAACGGATAAAAGAAATATTTAAGAAATTATATTAAATGAGAATGATAAGTAGAAAAAAATATTATTATATATTTTGAATGTTCAGTTCAAGTTATCATAAAAGGATGTTATGTAAAGAAAAGATGAACACAATACTTACTATGAAAGTCGACGTATATGACCAGTTAATAATTTGAATACAGTATAATTTTTAATTTATGTAAATAATAATGATGTTAATGTTTTTGTTAATGGATTCATATGACGTTTACATTGTAATAGTAATTAAATAAAATTAATGTGTTAACCATGAAGCATGAGTAGTACTGATATTATAATCTTAAATCTATGTTACCATATTATATTTTATAACAATAACATTCTTAATACAGGGTTATTATGTTATCTACCTATTCGTTTTTTTTTTTGCTTTTATCTTTTATAATTATAATTAAAAAATGACATCGTTTTGCATAAGTGGCAGCATAACTAATAATTATCCTAATGATATTATTTATCTTATATGATTTCACATGTGCTAATAAATTGCACTCTTAAAATATCATCCATATTATTATATGTAGCGTAAGAACATAATATAATGTGATCAGGGCCAAATCTAGGCAAGCTAAGACCAGTGTTCGGAATGTTTATTTAAAAATTGAACTTGTTCACGTTCATTTTCTTTGAAACGACCATGTTCACGTTCACGTTCTTGAAAAAAATGTTCATTCAAATTTTTTATTAAATATTTATGTATCACCTACCTCCATCCTGTATAAAAGTAGACCTTTACAAAATGTATAAGTAATATTTTACATTATGTTCAACCCTTTAACACTTAGGTTTTGATTGTAAATTCAATAGTTCAGACAACTGTGACACATGTATATATTCTTTTATCGCTCGGGTGCGGACCATAACTTTTTCCGAGGCTCTAGAGGACGCACTCGGAAATTTAAAACTAGTAACTTGTTAAATATCGTGTAACTTTAATAAAGAATATTAAATTCATATTGTGTTGACGACTTTTTTTCAACACCTACAAGGATTTACAATGATATAAAACTTTTCATATTTTTATCGTACCTATTGTGTTGTCGTATGTGTATGGTGTATCACACTATGGATGTCTGAATCAATTTGCTAATGTTTTTATCAGATTTTTGTTTACGATATGTGCATAAAATTAATTTATATCAGCGTCCAAAAGACGTATAACCCGTCAAACCGCGATAATACAATCGTATGATATTTGGAACTTAAATTCATATCTTGTTATATATATTATTGGAAAAGTGTGTCAAAATCTGTCGGGTTATATATTAATATATATTATACAATGAAATTTTGAAGTTAATAATAGACTTTTAGACATTTCTGCCCTATAAATGGTTTTAAACAATTTGTTTTCGACCACGGTAATGACAACGCTGAGTACTCGACACACGTCTATTGCATAACCGTTACAATTTTACTGCAATCGGATGCGTCTATATTTACTTCATACTAGTGAGGAGCAATTCTACGGCTACAGATTCCTCCCAACGGTCCGCAATGCAGATCCTCTTCGGTGGATTTCCGTTGGCCATGTCGTTGTCGCAGTAGTTTTCGTGTTTCTTCTCTTCTCCTGGAAAATAATATCAATAAAATAATACATCACCACAAGTTACAGCTTGCAGACGTTGACGTTATTCCGAATGGTCCATATTGCGAAAATGGTCGCAGACCGAATTAGCATCCGATGAATTACCCCGTGGCTTATTCGACGTCCATAAACAATAGTGTCCGTTCTCAAAAATAACGTACATTTTGAACGGACAGTTGCGCAAAAAAAAGATTTTATAAATATTGAAAATTATTCTGATAATACGTTGTTAATGTAAAATCAGAACTGATCATTTTAAATCGTAATTTTCAAGTTAATAATACATTACCTATTGTAATTATGGCAACGATGTTTCTGTTGTCACAGGGTACTAGAGTAAACAATGTAAAGCCAAATACGTAGGATTCTTTATTTATTTCGCTTTTTTTTACCCTCGAAAATCAAAAATCAAATAAAATAAAAATGTATGTTACGCCATCGTAGCAGTACTATTACGGATAGTTCTCGAAATCCGACCAATTGTTATTAAACTTATTAAATCATGTTTCAAATTTCAAACATTTCGTCAAATTTCATCAAATACGAACATTATAATTGTAGAATAAAAAAATGACTGCACACGTAGTAATGATATATTATTTTATTCCTATTACATTAATATTTCAGTATTATATATTTACACATACAAAATACCTGTATGGCTGTATTATAAAATACATTATGTACCTATAGGGTCATAGGGAATACAGTATTCTATGCAATTCGTCGGAACTGACTAATATATGTAGGTATCGACAAGTAACAATCACAGATTAAAGCATCTTATTATAGTTTCTGTAATTGACATTTGACAGTCCTACGTAGATAATAGGTACATGTGTACTATTATAAACAAACTGCAGTATGTCTGTGCTCGGAATATAACTCGAGAACGAAGTTAGATACTAGAATACGACGATTAGGATAACGATGACTGCATGATGTGTTCAATAATATTATCGTATTATAGTATGTAGTGCGGCTCGTGTTGTGGTTGACAGTAAAATAAATTATTATGACGCACAAACTTTGTCGATCAGCCGTGGTGCTGCTCATTATCGTCGTTTATTACGCTCTAGTTTCGTCGGCTAACATCGCAACGACTCCTAGAATCACCAGTCATGCCGTTTCTCTGAGCCCGGGTAAGTAAACTAGGTAATCCACACTACAATGATATAATATACATAGTCAACTATATGGATGATCATAATAATTATTAAAATTAATTAATTTCCACTGGCGCAACTGTAGTAAGCTGGTTAATATATCAATTCTTAACCCTCCTACCTCCTAAAAGCAATATGTATGATTTTATTATTTTATTTTTATTTATTCCATAAATAATATAAATCGTATAATTTAATTTCCAGTATACGATAACTAGCACAAGAATATCATAATATGTCAAATAACAATAATTAACAAGACCCAATCAGTTGTGATCAAGACATTACTTAGAGTTATATTGAAATATCAATCGTGTCTTAAAAATTCTACCAAAGACTCAAACCAAAGAGCAAAAGGTTAATTTTTCAAGTCTTATTTATCACAAGTGAAAACAAATTTCTGGTAACGCTCCCGATGACAGTGCAACGGTAATATACATGACTACAAAAAAATAACTGGAAAAATATCTTTAAGTTGATTTAATAAAATATGTTCTATATGTCGAGATAGGTACTAGTACTTAATATATGAATCAATAATACGCAATTATTCTCCTAGACTCACCTCGCCATAGATAAATAATTTATAGTTAGGTAGGTACTTTCGTTAAAGATGCACTTAATTATAACTATGTATTGATTCCACGTACAAGTTTGTAAACAGTGCAAATATAACAATAAGCGTATCTAATGGTAACAATATTTTGATTACAATATGATATCTTATTTTGAAAACAGTTTTTCCGGTAATATATTCTTAAATGGATACGTAATAGTCTGTGTAGGACTGAAGGTTTTAATAAATTCATACACACGATTTTTACACTAATACATAGGTGTACTAATTAGATAGAAATAATTACGTATTATATTAATTTATATTTATCTATATTCTATACTATATGTCTATATGTCTACATAGTATATACCGATATAATATAATTGATAAATCTCAGTAACTCGAAACTCAATATTATGTTTATTAAGTTGAAGAAAAATTATTCCGTTGAAATTTCTTACGCATCCAATTGATTTTTAAGTGAATAATTATTTACTCTGGTCTTATATTAGATGCATCGATCAATCAAGATTCAACAGCAGTACATTTTTTAAAACCAGAAATTTTACTCTGCTCTGCAACTTGCAAGCATTAGTTTAAAAATTCACCGTACAGTAATTTTAATTCTACCATATTTATAAACTATATAGTGTATTTAGTACTACATGCAAGTCGGTTAGCTATTTTCCTTCACAAAAACTGTAGGTAAACGTACCTTAAATTAACGGACTTGATCGTCAAAAATCCATTACAGTATTCTCTTGTAATTAGAATAATTATTACAAAACATTTATTAAAAATAGGATATCGCTCATAAATCTTCATGAATTAATACTTAATTACTTAAAATAATATTGCCCAATACAACTGATAAAAACATTTTAAAATAAGAATATTTGGAACTACTAAAAAATTGGGAGACATTTCTCAAGTTATTATTAATATTTTTATACAAAAAAAGATTTATTGTACGTAATATAATCAAATGTACTTATTATTGCTCGTCAGTTTTATATAATAGAAATGAAAAAACCATAGGTACCATATCTTGTTATCGTCTTACTTTAATTATATCGTTCTAAAAAGTTATAATCCAAATTACCGATCATAAATAACTAATCCAATACTCATACATTAATTCCATATTAATTTCATGATATAATCATAAATTTTATTTTAAATACTACAATGTATCAGTCACAAATATTAGATAAATATTAGATATAGCGAATTCTATAGCTCAACAAAATATAGTTCCTACCTTTAGGTACACCAGAAAATTTAATTCCATATGAATCGCATAAAATCATAATTATACATTTTATTTTAAATACTTCAATACATCAGCCACAAACACTGGGTAACTGGGTATAGCAAATTCTATAGCTCAGTAAAGTATACTTTCTAGCTTCTACCTTTGTTACAACAGAAAATTTATTAGGTACTCATCTTATAAACATCAGTACTAAAACATCTGCTTCCGTCTTCTATAACCTGGCATTTATCACTAGTCCACTAACTTTACTCTATATACTTCTGTTTCGATATTTCTTTGTTTTTACTTTATTAATATTTATTATTTTTATTTCTATTACTATTTTCATCAATCGTATTCTTGAGTTAAGTCTTAAGTCACGTTATCGTTCAACTATTATCTTATCATTATTTATTTACTATTTGTATTACAAATATTTCCATTGTATTTTAATCATCTTCATCTAATCATAATACACTATTTAATATTGATTTTAATTTAACTGGATTTTCTGATACCTAAATTCTAATTTATCTATACTAATAATATTGGTAGGTTAAATGTACTGTAATATAATTGTATAGCTATAAAAGTTTTTGCTGAGAGCTTTGAACATTTAAAAAATAAATAGTTTAGTTATAGGTAATAATAGTATTTAACGATTTTACAACTTTATGTACCTAATTTAAAAGTTAAAATTATACATTTTAAATCAATTCAAATATCACTTTTTATTTTAGAAATGTGTATTATTAATACGAATAATATTGGTTTCTATACTTCAATACTATTATTTAGCTTAATGAAATTTCGGTTGAAAATTTATTTATGATTAGGTTGGCACACTATAAGTGCCCGTACCCAATAACTGAGTATGATTTTACGACTGTTACGAAATCATAAGTACTGAACGTAACCATGATGACTCTTTTTTAATCATCGTTATGAAAAGACGTATTTCTAGTATATATAGTAGGTACTTATAGTAGTCAAGTTATCTATATCTGGTACAACCATAATTTATGGTTTGAAATTATTCGAATTAATAAATTGAATGAGTACAAAGAGCAATAAATAAATCGAAGTAAATGTTTTCTAGTGTAAAATTTAAAACTAGTATAAAACTAGTGTCAAAATGTTAAACATTACAGGTCCACATGACTACATTAGAATATTGTTATGATGACTAAAAACTGATTTATTGACAACTAATTGGTCAACATTGTTATTTTCAATAATATTTTTAGTACTATTATTGATAGGTCAGGGATCAATAACCTGTAGCCAGCGAATCTAAAGCCTGACGTATAAATGTCTTCGGCCGCGGTTTTCCTTTAGGGTCACATTTTTTCCCTCATTTTTGACTTTTGTAACAGTCACTTACGATAGTCATAAAAATAAGTATTTTTAATATTTTATCCAAGTCAATAAAAAGTATATTGTGAGAGGTCGTGGAAAAAAAACTTCTGGAGGATATTAAAGTAAAATATTAGTTGTACTTATTACTTATGGAAACATGAAAGTTTTTCAATAGTAGTGTAAACACTAAAATTGAATTTAGAACTATTAGGTAACATTATTATTACATTTACTACAATCAACTGATTTAATTTGTTCATCTTCACATTCTACTCCTAAAACACCTTATACGAATAAAAAAAAATATTTAATATACTATATTCATCCTAATTATAGTATTAATTTAATATACATTTTTAGTGAAATATACCATATTGTTATTATCGACGGGCACTTTTTTCCACTTCATTTCCTTTTTGTTTTTTTTTTTAAGTAATACTTAATTTCATTAATTCTTTTTTTTAGGAAACGATTCTAATTTTGTCGTCATAAAAAACCAAAGTCAAATTGTTTGTAGAAAAATCCATCATTCAATTGAGGAATTTCCTCCTGATTTTTTCACCAAAGAACAAAGACGTCACGGAGCAATAATCATTCACTTACTAGTGGCTGTTTACGGATTTATTTTTATATCGTTTGTTTGCCATGACTATTTCCTACCATCAGTATTCTGTATATGTTTAGGTATGAAAATATATGCAACATTTATTTTATAAATTTTAGAGTTCTTTCGTATTTCCCCATATTTTATTTTTTTTGTATGTTTTCATTCCGAGCCATTATTGTTACGTTTCTATTCTTAGATCTAGGTATTTCTCCGGACGTGGCTGGGGCGACTTTTATGGCATCCGCCACGTGCACGTCTGAACTGTTCGCCACCGTCATCGGAACATTTCTAACCGAATCGGACATTGGCGTTGGCACGGTAGTGGGTAGCGGAGTGTACAACACTCTGGGAGTTTCAGCATGTGCCGGTCTAGCCGCCAATCAGGCCATTGCCATGGAAAAGTGGCCGCTTATCCGCGACAGCGGTGTTTACGTGACGGCCATATCCGTTTTGGCTGTTATTGCCATCGATAACGTGATTGTGTGGTACGAGGCACTAGTCATGGTTGTCATGTACTTCGGATACTTCGTGTTTTTGTTCCAGCAACACAAGCTCGTGGCGACCGTCAAAGAAATCAAAAACGAAAACTCATTTCGAACTTGTGAGTGCCTATATACAGGTACGTCAGGGCTTAATGTGGCGAAAAAACCGCAGGAGGAGACTAGAATCGACCGCCGACGAGACTTGATATTTGATAATTAAGAAATTTAAAAAAAATAATTAAAAAAATGTTAGTATAAAATGATAACTAATCAGTGATATTCCTAATATGAGCGATTATTTTGACCAAACAATTGAGCGTACCAGCGAAATTTTCGAAGAAATGTCAAAGGAAACGTTGAAGACTGAGTCCCTTTATGCCCCCCACATTAAGCCCTGCCTATATAATAATACATTAGTATAATACAATACGATCGTCCTTAACTAAATACTACATACAATACGATCGTCCTTAACTAAATACTACATACAATACGATCGTCCTTAACTAAATACTACATACAATACGATCGTCCTTAACTAAATACTATATACAATAAACAATAACACAACATCGTTTACACCGTTACAGGGACCTCGGTGTTTGGATACATTAAACAATTATTTTTAAGCGCAATGCTTTGTAGAAAATTCACCTCAGACGAATCTCAAAAGATTATAACAGTGCACAACAGTTATTCACAAGCATATCACTACGGAACAGGTTAGTGATCATCGGTTTGAATTATTATGATGAGAAATACGTATGTTTTGTTTACATAACTTAACACAAAACCTACATCTTCGTGGTCCATAATATTTCCGTATAAACTTTGCTTTTTGCACCTGTCCGTAAACAGCCGAATGTCATCCGCTGCCGCCCACGATAACGATAACTACGGCCACGGCGGCGTCTAGCGAATTCAATCAAGCTGCAAGTATCGAAGAACAGAGTAATTATATTTGAATGAAAATATTCTAGTAACACGTTGTACCGTTCTCTTCTCGAATATCTGATATATGGGATAGGCACATAACGCGTTCGCTGCAGTTAAGAGATAATGTTATTACTTTTTTTATGTACAGTCATCACTCCTCGGTCGACATTGTCCGGCAGCGTCTTGCTATCAACCATTTGGTGGATGTTGTGTTTGCCGATCACGTTCGTGTTGTTGGTGACGATACCGGACTGCCGAATGAATCGGAAATGGTACCCCCTAACATTCATCATGGCCATCGTGTGGATCAGCGTCGTCATGTACATTTTGTCGTGGATGTTGACGATATGCGGTAAGTACCTATACTGTATGGCCGTATAGGTCAGGGACGTACGCAAAAAAAAGTGTTGGGGGTTTTTGAAAATCAGAACTTTTTTTAATAAACAAATGAAATTTTGCAATGAAAATCTTATAATATACGTACATTACCAAATATTTCAGGGGATGTTTAAAGTGTTTGAACACCCAAAACACCCCCTGTGTACATACCTGGTATAGGTACATGACGTAATCATATATAAAAGTATATAGTATGTATGACGTATGTACTATACTACTATATATTAAAATATACTGTATAGTATATATCAGTATATATCACACACTTTACACGATATAGACTACAGGTATTCGCATATCACATGATGACAGTAGGTACGACACCGGACACTGCATTGCATTTGTCTCAACATTTCATGAATTTCATAAATTTCATAAGCGTATATTGTATATATAACCTAACCCTTTGTTTGTGTTTTTACTTTGGTGATAAACGTTACATAAAACATCAACTCGCATCAGCTGATCTCAAAAATAACGAGAATAGTTTTCTGAAACCGTATAATAATATAGGTACTCTATATTATGAGTGGTGAATAAAATCAGTCGCACTCGCACATAATACGCTCCTGTCTATTTGAACCTCTCATGCTGTATCATCGTATTAGTATAGTTGTAAACATAAACCAAGTGGCATTGCTATGGCGACGGGGGGAGATAGAAACCTGTCTGAATCTTTTATTTACCATGAAATATCTACAAGTAAGTAAAAAGTATTTATATGATAAGATTACATTGATTAATATATACGAATTCATAATAAATTAATGAAACTATTACATTTTTCATAAAACAATATAGGTTTAATAATGGATTAGCTAAGTTAGATCATTAGATGTCTATACAAACGTTGAACTCCATGCTAGAGATATTATATAATTAATACTAGGAAAAAATCACGGATATTTAATACCTATCGCTTAATAATTTATGAAATATTTAGTTCTTTTTCACTCATTTTTTCGATAAATTATATTGCAATGTAATATACAATAAGTATACATTAAAAATTTATTGAACCATTATTTTTATTTTCAAAACCTAAATTTTCAAACTTCAAATTTTATTCTAATTAAAACCAGTTCAAAATAGCAATTTCCGTAGGACACCTGTATATAATATATACAGATATAATTTTGTGTGTGTGTCTGTGTCTACGATTGTAAACCTGATACTTTTCTAACGGGAAATTTCATCTAGTTGGTACTTAGAGGGATTCATTTTTTAATTTTCCACAGTTTTCCCAAAAAGTTGAGAAAAATAGAGTAAAAATTATACTAGGTACAATATTATTTTGGGTATCATAGCAAAGACCAATACAGTTATACCTTTTACGCACCTCTAGATCTCACCTGACTATGGAGTCTGGTGTTACATACAGGAATCTCGCCTTTTTTTCCGTTTGAACTTATGCTGGTAATTTTATAACACTATCTGGTGGCTTCCATTCATGCTTAAATAACAAATAGATTTTCCTCGTTCCTCCCTACCCTCGAAAAAACTATAACTACAACACTATAATTATACATTAAGTCTTAGAGTCTTCGGTCTCGAGTGAGTACGATACTTTTGCATTATCTACACTTTTATTCGCTACAATAACTTAATATTCCCTGTTTTCATTACACAGGTGATACGTTTCGTGTCAGCGACATTGTTATGGGCATCGGTGTTTTGGCGATCGGCAGCAGTATTCCCGAAGCTGTTTCGGGTATAATCAACGCGCGGAACGGTGAGTGCCCATTTATTCCTGTACAACTCATAAATATAATTCGGACGACTCTCGCGTATAGGCGATTAGACTATTTAGAGGGATATTAATTATTTTGTGAAATTTTCTTATGACTACTTTACCATTGGCTTCGGAATACTTTTTAGTTTGTACATGTGGCTCTTGAGTCTTGACATGTATGAATTATACTTGTAAGATGTTTATGTTAAATTATAAATAATGGACTTGCAAATTCGAATGACCATATTCTCTAATTGATTTATATTGTATCGATAAATATACTTAGCCGAGAGGTTAAAATACATTATTTTTGAGTGGTTCGGGCCCTCTAAGTCCTACCTCGATTTAGCAAATCAACCCCCACCCCTATCGTGCATACAAAAATACTATTGCAGCCCATTTCACACGTGCATAATACTATATACGACGTGTTGTGTACAGGCGAAGGTGCCATGATCATCAGCAGCGCACTAGGTTCGAACACGATGGACATACTGCTGTGCTTGGGTCTTCCCTGGTTGGTCAAGTGCCTGTTGCCGGCCTCGATGAACGGCGGCCCGGTCAGGATGGAGACGGACAGCTTGTCCTTCAACTGCATATGCATGATCGTCAGCGTGGTCGTGCTGAACGCGGTGGCCGCCATCAGCGGGTTCAAACTCCACAAACCGTTCGGCTTCCTATGCCTGGTCGGTCTGGTCGTCGTCATAGCGGTGCTAATAATCAACGTGCTCAAAGACCCGAAAACCGCGTGGTGTTGAATCGTTTTTTTTTGTTTTTTTGTTCACTTTCACTGCTGACAAAATATAAATTTTTATGACAATTTACGCGTTTACCGTCGATTATCCACTTGGATAATTCGCATTCGGTTAAAAATACAATGTCTGCGTACCCGCGGATTCCGCCCCCCCCCCGCACTAAAATTCTGCATTTGTTTTGTTTCGCGGTTAGCATACTTACATAGTTTTTTTTTCTTTTACGTCTCCGCTGTTTGCCATCAGTATATAATACACCCTTTAGCTATATTATACATATTTAAATATTTGTATACTTGTTGTCAGAACGTTAAACTAATAATCGGTTTTCTTCAAGCATTAAATATAAACGACACCTATATTGTTGATTATTTAGGTTTTATTAATCGCACCTAGCAATGGCATATAAGAGCTTTTATTTATGGCGACGGACAACGGTTCGTTTTAAAAAACAGACCATAATTTGTTGCAGTGTTAAGTAAGTCAGTATAATGCTTATCCACACAAAACCAGAAACCAATGCAAATGTCCATTGTTCTCAAAAAAACGATTCTGAGTGTGAGGTTGTTGGATCCGGTCTTAAAATAACGTAGTAATAAAGTCAAATGTCTTAATTAAGTTTAACTTAATCGAACATTTCAACAAGAAACCTATAAAAAGTACAAATTTCATAAAAATATTTCGCAAATTACAAAATACCTACCTATTAAAATGCCTTCATATAAAGTAACCAGTGAATGTATAAAATCACGATTCACGACAACCAAAATACTAATTTCTAGACCAATTTTTATACTATTTCTCTTAATTATTCGTCTAACAGTGAGAAATTCAAAAAATATAATTTTCAATAATAAATAGTTTGTTAAATTAAAAAAAAATTTTAGTGATATCTGCATTTATAGATTAGGTATCAAATTATTTTTTAGGCGTGCATGGAACAGATACAAATCTTTTTACATTGTATCTACTATCCAAGTATCCATATTATGTAAAATATAAATGAAGTGCAGTTAAATTGCAATTTCTTAAATTTTGTAAACGAGTGCAATCGGTTAGTTATCAAACCAATTAGTAAATCAGCAATTATTTCACTAAGCTTTTCAAGATTTTATTAGTCTTGACTGTTTGTAATTTGAAAGTTATGATTTTATGAGACCACAGACTACACACAGTTTATTTAAGAAAAATCTTTCAAGTCAATTCTAAATGTTGAGTTTTACCTGCTATGTTCTACAAGATCAACATATATTTTACTTTTGCTTTTCCGTTGTTCATAAAATAAATGATCAACACTAATTGATGAGCTAAAATTACATTTCGGCCTTTCAATGTTGTTTTATTTTTAACCAAAACAATAAGGAATATTAATGAAAAACATTATTTGTGTTAATTAGTTTTTATTAGTCGTTACTTTTAGTAGTATTATAGCTGTTCTTACAATTTCTATCAATTAAATATAAAAAATATTTATGTTAAAATAAAAAAAAATTATATACAATAAACAACACTTTACATTAATTGAATCAAATAATATTTTTAATTGTAAATTATATTTACAGATGTAGAATGTTTTTTAGGCATGCCAATACATTAAATAACCAAAAAAATATACATTAACATAATTATATTCACATTTAAAAAATAGTTTAACATCAGACTTTATGTTGAATGACAAGATTAAGTTGAGTTTAGATTTACTGATTTCTTGTTAATGATCTATTAAGGATCAATGAAGGTGATCTATTACTTTGATCGCTTGAATAACTTCTGTTATAAAAACCTACATTTGTGGGAGATGGTGGATGTTGAGAATCTAAATAAATATGAACAAGCATAGGTTAAAATTCAAAACAAAACACACTTGCAAAGAATTTAAGATTATTTAAAATCAAAATTAAATAATGTATTAACTCACTTTTAAAAAGAGGAGTATAGTTACTATTAAATGAAAATCCATAACAATAAACTGCAAAAAAAATTAAAAGTGTATAATTATATTTGAGTTTTTTTTTTTTTTTCATAATCTTTACTATGAGATTATAAAGATACTTATCACTTACTAACTAAAGAAGTGATGATTGTGATAACTAAACCAAGGATGTATGGATTAGAGAATATACTATTTGAAAAACCAGAAAACAGACTTGCTATTGTTGATTTTTGATTTTTTTGGAACTCTTGTTTATTAACATTAGGCAATTGGGTTTTTGAAAAAATATATTCATTCAATGAACGAGAAGTTACAACTGGTATCTGTGATAAAGAACAGTTATTAATAATAATCATGATTATTTCTATATAAATAACAAGCCAATGTCACTAACTTTTACGTTTTGATAAGTTAAATTTGAAGATACATGGATATAAAGATCGGGAAGTTTTTCATTCCAAAATTTCACATTTACATCAAACGAATAAACTTTTTCATTTTCACTTTCACTATATAGCACGGGGAGAACTAATGAATCTTTACTAGATGTAACCTATTACATGACAAAAATTATTACATTGTAAAAATATTAGTAGTAAAACTAGAATACTTACCTCGATTTGTGATAATACAAGAGGTAAACCAACAATAATGAGTTTGTCTTGGCCACTAAATTGGCCTAAAAACAATTCTTTCATGTTGATATAAACAGATGGGATAAACGGAATATCTCTATGCTCATTGAATACATTAACAGCAGACACTTGAATAACAACTTTAGCTTGAAATAGGCTCAACTCCTTGTCAATAATTGGAAGGGGTACAAGTTGACAACTGTAAAGACCTAAAACGGAGAAAGAATTCAAATTTAAAAATAAAATTCATTAAATTGAAATGAACAAATACCTGTCTTAGAGTTAAAATGAGGACTGACATCAAACACACGATTTATTGGTGGAATTTTCATTTGACTAGATAAAATAGACTCAAAATGAACATCACAAACAAATGGAAAACGTTCAACAGTGCTTTTCCGATTTGAACAATCATCATCACGCCACTCCCACATATTTCCTTTTTTATTTTTAATTAATAAAACAGACTCTTGTTCATTAAGTAAAATTAATGGAATATCAACAATAGCACTATTACTCAATGCCTTTTTCTCAAAAGGCAAAATTATTATCTAAAAAATACATATTCAATTGAGATAAAATAATTATAATAACAATAGTAGATACTTACGGTTTTTATTGGTAAAATATTAATGCTTGTAGATGTTGTAAATTTATTATTGGAATATGTTACAAAAACTTCAGAAGGGGCCATAGCTACACTAAATCCAGAAGATTTATTAACAGTTAATGTTTTTGAATTATCAGACAACCACTCGCTGGCATCTTCTTCACTAAATTTGACAGGCATTAAAAAACATATAACATCTCCGACAGTAACAGTAGCCTGAAAAAATTGTACAGTGATGATAAATACAGTAAATAACACTTAAAATTTAACCCACCTCTCTAATTTTTAAAATTAACATAAATATATAACTTTATCATTTTCAAATTTGAACCGTATACAGCAGGGGTGGCCAAACGGTCGATCGTGGACAATTTCAAAGTCGATCATGTTAGAATTTATTTTCAGGGACACGCGCACGAATTGTTATCGAATTGTCGATAAGTTTTATCTGTTTAATTTTAATCTGGTTTCGTGTGTCAAATGTTTATCGGTCACGAATGTTCATTTCACTGTGTTCTGATGTTCTGTGTTCTATTGGTGTCTGTTATATTTAAAATTTATAATTATGAGTGCACATAAAAAACAAAATACTTATCATTTTCATCAAGAATGGGAAATGGATTTTTTTTTACAATGTTGAAAGACAAGTGCATATGTTTGATATGTCAAATAACAATATCCACAACAAAAAAAGGTAATCTAGAAAGACATTTTAGAACTACCCATTCAAAATTTGATATAGATTTCCCTCCTAAAACTGAAGTACGTAAAAAGCAATTAGAAAAATTAAAACTTGAAATTGATAAACAACAATTGATTTTTACTAAACCAGTTTTAAAATCCAAAGCAGCAATATTTGCTTCATTTCGAATTAGTCATGTTTTAGCTAAGAATAAAAAATCATTTCAAACCGGTGAAATAGTTAGAAATAGTTAGAAGGCGCAGATGCTTTATTTGAAAACTTTAAAAATAAATTAGAAATTTTATCAGCTATAAACGATTTACAGTTATCTCCTAAAACTGTGACTAGAAAAGTAGTATCTATAGGACAAAATTTAGTTGAAATATTAAAACAAGACATCAAAGAATGTGTTTATTTTTCACTTCAATTTGATGAATCAACAGACATAACAGATACCGCTCAACTATGTATATTTATACGACTAGTTTTTTTAAATTTTAATTCAAAAGAAGAATTATTAACTATAATCCCTATGAAAAGTACGACACGAGGTGTGGATATTTATCAAGCTTTTATTAATTTTGTCAATAAATCAAATTTACCTTTGTATAAATTAGTTTGTATTACGACTGATAGGGTTCCAGCTATGATAAGTAAAAATAATGGTTTTATTGCTTTGAGTAAAAATGATAATAATTTTCCAAATTTTATAATGTTCCATTGTGTGATACATCAACAAGCATTGTGTGGAAAAATATTGAATACAAGTAGTATAATGGACATTGTTTTTAAAATAGCCAATTTTATACATTCACGAAGCTTGCAAAGGCGACTTTTTAAATTACAATTAGAAGAAAACGATTCTCAGCATTGTGATTTATTACTGCATACAGATGTTAGATAGTTGAGCCGTGGTAAATTTCTAAAAAGGTTTCAATGTTTACTTCCTGAAATAATAGTTTTTAAAATCCAGAGGCGATAATTATGATTGTTTAACAAACAATACATGGCTTCAGAACTTAGCTTTTTTAACAGATATAACGGCTCAATTAAACACTTTAAATGTTGAACTTCAAGGAAAAGATGGAACAATAATTGAGTTATTGAGTTCTATAAATGGGTTTAGATCAAAATTGATATTACTCAAGTCACAATTAAATGAATCTAATTAGAATAATTTTCCAAACTTAAAAGATTTTTTTGAAAAGCAAAAATGTACAGTGGCGATGGAAATATATTGCTCTGAGATTGAAAAAGTGTACAATGAATTTGAAAGACGATTTAAAGATATTCAAAAATTAGAGCCGATTATTACATTTATGTCTTTTCCTTTCTCCGAAACAAACAGTATTGAAAATATTTCTACACAAATAAGCAATTTGTTTGATATGGATTCTACAAAATTTGAATCTGAAATTAAAAAAATTAAATCAGATATATTCCTCAAAGCTCGAGGTTATGAAACAAATTTTTGGAATTAACTGAGTGAAGAAAAATATCCAAGTTTGAGGAATGTAGCTTTTCAGTTACATACTTATTTTGGATCTACATATTTGTGCGTAACAGCATTTTCTCACATGAAAATGATAAAAACAGAATTTCGATCTACGCTCTCTGATGACCATTTGGAGCAGTGTCTTCGATTAACAGTTAGCAACTATTCGCCAGATTATGACCAATTGGTCAACGACATGCAATCTCACACTTCAACAATGGCCAGATCAACAAAATAATATGCTAATTAAACATATCTAATTAGATTTTAGAAATTATTATTTATTATTATGTTATTTTTAGGAATTAGTAATTAGTTAATAATACTTATTGTATGTTTATATGTACTTATTCAATAATAAAAAATTTTTCTATAAAAGTCGATCCTCAAAGGTGAAGTATATTTTTAGTATATTTTTAGATTTTAGAAATTATTATTTATTATTATGTTATTTTTAGTAATTAGTAATTAGTTAATAATACTTATTGTATGTTTATATGTACTTATTCAATAATAAAAAATTTTTCTATAAAAGTCTATCCTCAAAGGTGAAGTATATTTTTAGTAGATCATGACCAAAAAAAGTTTGGCCGCCCCTGATATACAGTTATACTTGAATAAAACAGATACATATATACAATATAATAGTTGGAAACACTTGCGTTTACTTACTTTGTTTGGATAAATGAGGTGCTCAACATGAAACTTGATGTAATCTTCTTTAAAATCATACACTCCATCATCCCAAATTTTCAATATTACTTCACCAGACTCAAATAGAGAAACTTCCATAATATGTTTTTGATCGCCAGGTGTCATTGAAATCTTTTGGAAATTGTTAAATGAATTTAACATTATATATTTATATATTATATATTATATATTTAACAAATATTGAAATAATATTATTACTCTACCATACCTTATTGGGATGACTTGTTAGATATTTTAAATCAGAATTAACAGCTTTAAACTGTACTCCTTTTTCATCATGATATGAAGTAAATAATTTTAAATTCATTCCACTAGGAAGAACTGATATTTGTGAAGATTCTTTTGCATTGATATCAGTTTTAATATTTATCATCACATAATTTACTCGTTTTACCTATAATGATTTGAATATTAGTTTAAATACAATGTAATTTTAATGAATTAATTACAAATTAAATTATATTTTATTTACTTCAATAGGTACATCTAAAGATTGCACAATATTAAAATCTTCTGTTGAAGTAATTAATACATGAGCACGCCCAAATTCATTTGTTGTTTTAACAATTCCAGAGTTTTCACCAACAGATATATCGAGAGTATCACTGTAACTATCAAATTTAGAACTATCTATAACTCGGAATGATTGTTTAGCTACCTAGAAAAGAAAATAGGAATATGTAATATTGGATAATACACTAATATAAATATAACCAATACCAATGGGGCAATGAAACCAAACTAAACTTACATTATTTTTATTAGTAATTAATGCAAATTCTGTACTTGGAGTTACTATTAAACTATTTAACAGCAGAGTATGTGAAGTCAAATGCATTTCTTCATAAACAGTTACATCAATAAAATTGGTGAAAATAACTTTTGTTGATGGATCTGATACAGAAACACTAACTCTTGTACTTCCAGATTTTATAGCACGAACACGAACTGATATTCTATCTTGTTCACGTACCTAATACAAAAATACATAAACACATAATTATGTTGAATTATATTTATTGTTTTTTATATAGATATTCACCAGTATTCCAGTGTTTTCTAAAATGTCATAAATTTGAACAATTCCAGCAGAAGATGTAGTCCAATGGAATACTAGTGATGGTTGAATAGTACCAATTATAATAGGGCTTAGGGCATCCGGTACACCACGAACCCAAGCTGGCATCACTTCTCCTACTTTCAACTTGACTAAAGGTACTTCAATTTTTATATTATTTAATTTAATAACCCTAATTGAAATTGTATCTTTTGAATAAACTACTTTCATTCCACTTATAACATCAACACCAACAGCCATTCCAGTAACTGTAACAGTCCCGATCTTTAAACCTTTGGCAATTCCTTCATTGGAGACCTTGGTAACGCGATCATCATCAGACATAAATTCAAATATACATTCTAAATGTGGTCCTCCAGTAACTATTAATTGATAACTTGAACCAAGAGCCAAAGTCAAATTTTTAGGAGACAACTGAAGTTGTGAATATACATGAATGGAAGAAGTTGAAGTACGAATTTCTTTTGAGGGAAATATACTAGTATGAAAGAATAAATTTGTTTTCCCCAATAATGACCCTGTAATTGAAAACTCTGCCTCATATATTTGATCAGGTTTACTTGGTTCTGGTTTGATTTTGAGTAAAGAATTTATTTCAACTGTGGGTAAAATATTGACTACTTCTGGTTGAATAGGAAGAGGATGACCTTCAGAATCATATAGCTTTACAATAGCTTTTATTGTTTGTCCAATTTCAACAAAAGTATTGGTTAATAATTCCATTCGATAGATATCTCTTACTTTAAATGTAGCTTCAGCTGGCTTAGACTTGACACACAGATCTTTAATGCTTACTACTAAATCTCCTGGAGTTAATGGACTTATGTCTATTTGTCTTCCTCCGGTATGTATCACTTTAGCTATATTTTGTGTACTCAAATTTATTTCAAAATATCCACTTCCTTGATGGCCATAAATCGATTTTGTAATATTTGGACTATGAATTACTAGTAGGTCTTCATGTGTTAAGCGAGGATCATCAAATAAAAGAAGTGACACAGAATATTTAATTGTTGGTACTTCATCGAACAAATCATAATCATATGTTAGAAATAAATCAAATGGGGAGTTATTTGGAATAATAAATTGTTTCTTGTACCCCGTTAACTGAAAAATAGCTTCGGTATTACCCTCTTTACTTAAAGGTTGTAAAACACTATAATGATAATTAGGAAATGAAAAACCATACTCAGTAATTACATTCAAATCAAGAGAATTGACCTCCTTAACTAATTCGGAATCTCCAATAATCCAATTTGCATGTATCATTGTAGCATTATCAAAAATATTGCCATCTTCATCTATCACATCAACTCGGACAAATAGTTTTTCATGTACATAAGCAAGAATATTATTAGATATCTTGGAAAGTGGACATTTATTTATGGTATCAGCAGCAAATACTTTAACAAACTTTGGTGATGCACATAACACTTCTACTGATGACTCTGATATTATTTCAGATTCAAACCTACTAACTACTGGAATATTCTTAATAGTTAGATTAGCTTTAGTTGATCCCAAAAGTTCACAAGTTATCGTGTATGCATAGGTCTTATGTCCATCAACATCACGAATCACAGAGAGCTCTTTAAATGTTACAAGATTTTCATCAATTTTGAAGTCAACCTTATAACCAGCACTATGACCCAACCAAGGTTGTGGACCACCATAGAACAACAAAGTAGTTGAACAACCCAGAGCTAAGACCGTACGTTTAGATTCTGGACGTAGTGGAACTAGTTTCTTGTATGTACTAACAATAACCATTGCTTTTAAAACTGAATTAGTTGTATGAAAAGAAACTGTAACTTTAGTAGATGCAACTGATTGTGAGCTTAAAGCAAATGCAGCACATGAATTATTTAACTGAGAATCAGAATCTAAATATTTTAGTGCAAATTGAGAATCTTCTATTTCAATTTTAAATTGATTATGGTTGCATGCAGTACAAACTGTTTCTTCTTCAACACCAGGGATTTTCACAAATAATTGTATGTGTAAATGAATAGGTTTGCCAACTTCTTGTTCTACAGTCGGAGCTATTATTTTTAAGTCATCTGGTACCAATACATAAATATTAGCACCATCTTGATTTAATGAATCTCTAGTCATGGCAGCTGACACATATGTTTTTCCAAATCCTTGAGCAGTAATAAGTCCAGATGATGATACAGTACTTACACCATCATCATGACTATTCCAACTGTACTTTTTATCTCCACCAGTAGCTTTCAGTGCAAATTGTAATCTAAAATTTAAATAATAAATTAGATTTGAGATAAAAATAATTTGGGATAATATGGAATAATTTTATATAATAATTAAGACTCATATATTTAAATGGCTGTATCAGAATTGGGTTGAATAATTAGTTCTACATTTTAAATGAATGGGGTCCAGGTAAATACAATAATTTGTCTGAAATAAATTTGTATTCAGTATAAAACTATTAACTTGTTGTAGTAGTTTGAAGTAATAATTTAACATGGATTTAATACTTTCGTACTTTATTTTACAAAAGATTTAGTAAGTGTTCAACCAGATGACACCAAAGCAATGTTCCCTCCAACATTATAGTCTAAATTTAAACCTTTACCAATACAAACTACAAACCCATGCAAATTCTATCAATTCAAACTTCAATATTTTGTAAATATTATTTTCTTCAAATATTTTTCGATTTATAAGAACGTTTTGAAAAATATTCAAATTGACATATAATATTTATATTGAAATGAGAAGTCCAGAAAGAAGACATATGATGTATCTATAAATCAAATAATACATACATGTGTATACAATATATATATCTATATAAAACCTAAGCAAGATTTTGTAAATGAAAAAATGACAGAAAAATATTAGGAAGAATATTAATTATTATTATATTGTTAAATTTATTTCCAACCCAACTAGTAACAACCAGACAATATTGGATTAGTAAACATTTTTAACTAACAAACGATAGTTTATCATAGAACTATATTAATATTAAATAATTATAAAAAGAGAATTAAAAACATTTTTGACATAGAACCCAAATAATATCAATATAGTATAGTATAAATATCTAATTAAACTCATCAGTCATTATCAACTGATACTATTTACACAAAAGTTTTTCATTGTTGAAATGAACATAATCTGAACAATTTTAGAAAAACAATGAGAATTATAAGCGAATTACATTTTGATAAAATCAATAGTGCATATGCACAGAGAACCAATGTAGTAAATACCTTTTTCTTTTCTTTTCAGTAGAACAATAATTTTTAATCATAATTCATAATGGGAAATCGTTTAATATGTTTTCACTTATTAGTTACTGAAATGAAAACTTTAAAATTACAAAAACATTTGTAAAATATCACTTACAACATTTATGCCATTGATATAAGAATTTAATAAATACTATATCTAACCTAATATTTATATGTAGGAATATATATAAATAAATTAAATTTATTTTAAAAGAAAGAATTACCTGTAATTTTGGTTTGCATGCCGTGGAAACACAATGGTATGCGGAATCACTTTCACTTTTGAGTAAATATTTACAGTAGTACTAACTGAAGATCTGGTATCATGATATGGTTTCACTAAAAATGCTTCTATTTTGGGGTTTCCCAATTGAATTGGTTGGACAACAACATATGATCCATTATTTACAGTAGTTAATACATTGAAATATTCTTTAGGTAAATTCATCATAATTTTTACATTAGGCCCAATGTTGATTGACTGATTGTGACTAAAAATAAAAATAAAAAATTAAACAATTAAAATTAATTTTATTAATTTGAAATATACTATACTTGTTAAATAAATGAACTTCCAGTTCATATAAATTATCAATGATTAAATTATGCCGGTTGTAAGGTTTAACAACAATTGACAAATAATCTACTTTGGCAATACTAACAAAACTGCTAATGGATTTAGGAATAGTGTCATTTTTAGAATCAGCATGGTTATCAATTAAGTTAAGTCTGACTTGCCCACTCTTAATACCTTTAAAGAGACCAGAATCATTTTCAATTGTTAATAGGTCAGAGTTAGTAGATGGATCAGTTTCAATATAATATTGACTGGAGGGAAGTTGAATCTTCACTAATTTTTCATTTTGTATCTAATAAAAACAATAACATTTTTAATCAGATACTCATAGGTAACTATAGTCTTTAGGTATGAATATAAAAAATAAAAACTATTACTTGATAGATATCAATTTGGATAAGATCACCAGGTAATATGACCACATGTGACGGTTCAAGCCTTAAATTTGCAATGACCGATAGTTCAACTTGTGTAGATGGTTCTTTAGATGTAGATAATTTTACAGAAACCTGAATTAGTTATTGATTAAAAATTGAGATATCCACTTTTTTAAAATTATAAATAGACATACTAATGCTGAACCAGTTTTAACTCCTTCAACAAGGACCATATGACCCTGTCTATTTTTCTGATCTAGCTCATAAAGGTCTGGAGGAGTTCGGTACGAAGAATCTTTAAATGATATAAAACGTAGGACTTCATTAATAGGATTTCTTAGAACTTTTAATGACCATTGAAATTCTACACCATCCAATGTTGTAAATTGGTTTCCTAAAAAGAAAAAGATTATAATTTAAAAATATTGTCAAGTTAAATTAGGTTTTAACTGTATCATTCATCAATGATTGGTTTCTAAGTGATTTTATTATTTCAAATAAATTTTGAAATTTTGATTAATTATAGTTAATTAATTATTAATTTAAGAAATTTAGATAACCATAGAATATATTATTTAAAGTTAATAAAAAGTAATATACAGTGAAACTTTTAAATACTGGACACTGTTGGTCGCTAAATTGTTTCTATCAAAATTGTTAAAAAAAATAGAGAATTTGTTTTTGAACTGTTTACTATAGGCTATAATTGAATTTTTGTTCACAAGTATTTCATGGTATCTCAATAATATACAAACAGCTACCCCAGGGAGCTGCAGCTTACAGTTAGGAGTAATGCATTTTCTTATTCAATTTTACTGGAAAACAATAAAATATTTAGTATTTTCATAGCAGAAATGTATTTATGTAAGTACTTTACTAAGATCAATACACCTATTAGTAATGAAATACAACTTAAAAGTATGGACTATTAGCAATTCACAAATATTCTATGATTTTAAAAGTTATAAAATTCAAAAATTAAAATGCCATAAATGTATCAGTTTATTACAAGGTTTTCCTATGAAAAAGCAGTGAAATATCCCCATCTCTAAAAATATATAAGCTATTTAGAAGTATTCGTGAAGAGGGATTTCACTTCATCAACAAAATGTTTTAAAATATGTAATAATTATCATGTTTAAGAAATCATTCAATAGATGTATTAAGATGTTTAAAAATATTGTAACCCGATGACTCGATGTACCTTGATCGTCAAATGCAGAAACTTCAAACAATTCAGGTGCATCTCCAACAAACAGCTCTCTTGTTTTAGTGACAATCTGCAAAGATGCTATAGTGTCAACAATGACGTCGCAACGTATAGTTTCGCCAGAGTTGGCATCTTCTGCAAATATGATTGCTATCTGACGCACCTTCTCGTTGGACAAAGAGGACACAGAAGCTTTACCCGAACATCCTAATATTGAATTCACATCCAACGGGACGAGTTTGATGATATTGTCTCCGCGGAATATTGACCTGGAAAAACATTGGATTATTGTTGGTCTCACAAGCACAACATTCGGGTTGGCACACAAACCATTTGTAGCAACCGTCGTCCGTCACCTCTATGTTGAAATTCACTGTGAACGCGTCGAACACGGGTAAAAGCACGCGGGGAACGTTGAGTTTCGAACCGGATGTGCAACTGACGCAGAGAACGCTCAGGACGAGCATCAGTGATTTGATGGAGAACATTGTGCGATAGTGCCGAACGGCGTGGATGATTTATTCGAAAAACGGCCGACTAGTACATAGCGAAATATATAGGAAATTGACGATTGACTGTGGTTCGCGGTCACCGACGGTCGATGACGAATATTTCGCGAATCGCACGTTAAGTCAATAATCGATTTACATAGGTGTACAAAATACCTCAGAGTTCAAATTTAAAAAAACACTTTATGTAAATGTCGCAGAATTGGCGAATTGACCGTTACACTCGTAAATAAGTATATAATATGTCGGACGAAAACTAACCTTAAAACTCGTTATCAATTGTCAACGTCGGCCGTCGCAGGTAAACCATGATAGAAATAACTATAATTTATAATTAACTTAAAATTTATATATTTTTTAATATGTCGCTAATTGTATAATATTTAAGTATGAATATACTATAGGTATGCTTGAAAGTTAAAAGTTATTTGCTTATTTGTTTTATATAATAAGGTTTATCAATCCGATGCTTCATCAGATGAATTATCATTATTATTGAGGAACACACGGTAACAGTATGTGCCGGTAGCAGCTGTGCCCTGTGCCCCGTATTCTCTATGCTGTTTACTGTTATCGCGCCGGTTGTTAACGGTCATGGCTTCACCGAAAAACAATAATAGTAAAACGAAATGTACAACGAAACGGACGATGCGCTATCGCCTATTAGCCTATCACAAATGATGGACTTATAAACCCATTGGTATTTGCCATTTGGTAACGGCGTACGTTATTTACTATTTAGTTTGTCGTTAATACTCGTTGCAACTTGGATTTTCTGCTGACCGATGTCCTAGATCCAATAACACTTGTTGCGCGAACGCGATCCCTTTTGAATCGGTTTTTTGGCGTTTCGGTGTGATTCAACCGCGGTGGTCTATGACTGTACAGTTATAACTCAACAAATATATCCAATTTCCGTTGTACCGCCCTTCGTCAACGTTTCGTGACATAAATCTCCTACCAGTGTGTGAACTGACATTTGAAATGAAGAAAAAGGTGTTGTTGATGGGCAAGAGCGGTTCCGGCAAGACCAGTATGCGGTCGATCATCTTTGCCAATTACATAGCAAAGGATACAAGACGGTTGGGAGCTACCATCGACGTTGAACACTCGCACGTAAGATTTCTAGGAAACCTAGTGCTCAACTTGTGGGACTGCGGAGGACAAGAAGCTTTCATGGAGAACTATTTCGTCAGCCAACGGGAAAATATCTTTCGCAATGTAGAAGTGCTCATTTACGTTTTTGACGTGGAAAGTCGAGACGAGGAACTTAAAAGGGACTTAAGATATTATCAGACATGTCTTAGTGCGATTTATGAAAACTCTCCATCTGCCAAGGTATTCTGTTTGATACACAAAATGGACTTGCTGCAAGAAGACCAAAAGGATAAAATATTTTCTGAGCGTGAAAATGAAATCATAAACATGTCTAAACCAATAAAATGTACTTGTTTCAAGACATCTATTTGGGATGAAACATTGTACAGAGCTTGGTCTTCGATTGTATATAAATTAATACCAAATGTTAAAGAACTTGAACAGAGCTTAAAACTATTTGCTGAACTCATGGATGGTGATGAAGTTTTATTGTTTGAACGCGCTACATTCCTTGTCATATCTCATTGCCAACGTAATCTACACCGTGATATTCATAGATTTGAAAAAGTGTCCAATATCATAAAACAATTTAAGCTCAGTTGTAGTAAAGTAGCAGCTCAGTTTCAAAGCATGGAAGTCAGAAACTCTAACTTTGCAGCATTTATAGATTTATTTACTACCAACACTTATATTATGGTTATTATATCTGATCCACGAATTCCATCAGCTGCAACTTTATTAAACATCAAAAATGCTCGTAAACGTTTTGAAAAATTGGAACGCACCACTCAATCCCATCAGAGTAACAGATAAGAAATAGAACTGAATGCCTAATCATAAATTTTAAATTTATCTATTTTTATGGGTCCATTATGAAAATATTTTTTTTAGACAGTAACCAAATTTTTATGATTTCCATTTGTCATATTATATATTATTATGATTAATAATAAGTACTACTTATTTAGTTATTTAGAATAGTCCAGTTATGACTAAGTAAGTCTACAAATATTTTTGTTTTTCCTTTTTTATAATTATAAGTATATTGTTATTTAAGAGTATATATTATTTTTATTTTTACATATAATGATATAATTAAAGATTGTTCAATATTACAATTTTAGGTGAACACCAATTTTAAATTGTATTGTTTTTATATTATCGTAATGTGAATTATAGAAAATTTATTGTAAAGTATTATCAATGGTATGCTACTACCGTAAAAGCCTAATCACTAGGTAAAGTAGGATATTTTACTATATTTTACTTTGTCCTAAGTAAAATCTGATAATTTTTTTATTTAGTCCTTTTACTAAAACCATTGTGTAAATTCTTGGATAACAAATTTTGTAAGTATAAACTGATTAATATAAGACTGAAAACAATAATAACTAATGCAAATTAAAGTATAATAATAAAAACTGATGAATACATAAAAATTGACTAAAATAATTAATATTTTTAATTAAATTGTAAATTTATTGAATACATGGATAAATAATGTATAATTATGTCTTTTTAATACATAAACCTGATGTAAATTAAAAAAAAAAAAATGAATTAATGTTCAATCAATTTTACATTATGTGCATAAGATGTACTATTATGGCACATTTATGATACATTTACTGTGTTTACAGTATAATTAACACTTGTATTTTTGGTTCTACATATTTTGCAACTTATTAATGTTTGACTGAATATTAATGAAAGTTGAACACCATGTATGCGTTTTTCTTGTATTTGAACAGATTAAACTAATAACTAGTATTATAAATGTTAATAATTGAATAGTTTTATTAGAACTGTCAGTACTTCAAAAAACTACATATGTGTGTGTTTATCAAAAATCAAGTTATTCCTATTAACACTGTTAATTGGTGAACATTTAAGTATTCAAAAACATATTCATAATTCTATTTTTAGACATGGTATACAATACCTAGTTGATTCAGAAAAATAAAGAGAATAAACCTATTTAATAGAATATAATAATTACATTTTTAATAAACATTTCAAAATGTATGAAATACGTCTATATTATATGAGTAAATGTTTTGACTCGCTACAGCCAAATGAACCTAATAATTATTATTGTTTTGCAAATTAAGATTCTAAGTGGAACTAGGAATGTATTGATTTCATCATATGTATTTTTACTTTAATTTTTATGTCTAAGTACACCATTTTTACCAGAAGAATTGACCCAATATATACTATTTACATACCTGGTACTTTTCTGATAGAAAATTTTACTTAGTTGGTACTTAGAACACAGTAGGAAGTTATATTTTGAACAATTTTTCATACAATTGAGAATAATAGTATAAAATTTGACTACAATATTATTTATTGGATTGTTATTTTGTAACAATTCCAAACATTTACTGGGTCCTTAACCCATTTATTATTATACATATTATGTATTATTAATCAATTATATATAATAATATGTATAATAGTCAATAGATATTTCATAATAATCAAAACATGTTCATTAAATGTCTTATGTATGAATAGGCACTTGAAATTTCCAATTAGTAATTTAACCTACCTTACAAAGAAATTTGTTTCTTCTACTATATCATTCATCTTTAAAGATATAACATGATTCATTTTCATGTTTACCACTGTTAATGCCTTTAGGGGTTGTATTTTGAAAAATATATTTTTGTAAGACATCTAGAGTGTTAGTGGAACTATTATGTCAAATTTCAAGTTCATACGATTTGTCGTTTTTGGAATGTAATGAGTGAGTGGGTTTTGAATTTTATATTTTTATATAGATTTGTTATTACCAGTGGTTGAATTGAAGAGGGACAGGGATACTCTTCATTTTTCTCAATATTATAGCGTACCCCTTTATTTTGTACTGGTTTTTTTTTTTATTATTATTAAAATATAAAATAAAAATAAAATAACATTTACAATCTGTATATATAAAAAAAATATGATAACAAAATATAACGGACAATATGACAACGAGTAGGGAAGCTATCCAATGATAGGATCCATACTTTTGTACTGGTTACTCTTAGATTCATGTGCTTTGGAACGCTAATTGTTCAAATACATGGTTATTACTTTATTAGTAATAATTAATAACTTATAACTAATTAATTACTAATATTTTTGTAATAAAAAAATTCAAAATTATTGTAGTCCAGTAAATTATAATTTTAGATAAATGATACATTTTCTTTTAAACATGCATTTTAAATTTAAATGTCCTCTACGATTTATTGCAAAAAATAAGATGCGCTTATATACTTAATGATAAATACTTATAAATAATAAATTATAATAAATATTGATAATAAATTTAAAATTAATGCTCAATCAATTAATTTGAAATTATTTACGTTTTATTCTTTTATACTCGCGTCAAACTGGAAAACCATGTAATATGAAATATATCATTGATTATAAATAGGTATTATAATTTTATAATCAATGATAATATCCACGAATTAAACCTTATAATTATATTAATTATATCTTAATTCGTGGTAATATACTAATATCTGAGGAAATAATATCAAAACTGACAACTGCAATTATGAACATTGAATAAATTTAACAGTTAAGTTATAGTGAGCTATTATGATTCTTTTACATCGAGTTTAAATACAATTAATGAATAAGTAGTGTTAACTAACACTGTAACGTCTGTAACTGCAGAATAAAAACTCTATTAAATTGGAAATAAATAATAATATATTATAATTTGAATTCATATTTATTTATGTAGGTATGCACAATGTGCATGCATATAAATTTTGAATATTTACATAGGTAGCTTTAAAATAAATATTCAGACATTTAGGCGTGCTGAAAAGTAGTGGAGTCATTTTATTTTGCCTACAATGATTCAATTATTCTAAATTAAAATTATCGTAATTTATAAGGGATACATCTAGTTATATTAAGTAATAGGTATAACGTTTTTTAATTATAAAATATCTATGTGTTGAGTAATGACATTCAAATATTTGACACACCACGGTGTAATTGTAATTATAGGTGTAGATTAAAATAATTAAAAATGACGAATTAAGACAACTACAGCCACTGTACAGAATTCCAAAGTTCTAAAAGATAATTATGTTGTGACCGTAATATGACTATATGTCTATATAGTATTGCTACACCGCAATTCGCAGTATATGTGAATACATCATATTAGTTATTTCATTCCTTTGGGCTATATTTTCATTTACTTAGGTAGGTTTATAATTTATAAATTTATAATGCATTTCAGTCAATAACGGTGAACTGAAAATCACAACAAATGGTAGTTTGAGACAAATCAGATGTAGGTACAATAAAAGTGTTGTGAAAAAGAACAAAAATGACTCAGTCACTCTCACTATGCAAAATATACTGTTGTTTGTTCATAGCAGGTTGACGTGATTGTTTGAATTTCGTATTTAAACTATTTGGGGCAAATTTAATGTAAATTACACTTCATATAATAAAATGTTCAACTTTGTTTTTTCAAGAAAAACGATATAATGCCACCCAAACAGTTTTTTTTTCAAGTATTAGTCTATAAAAAATATCTTGCCAGTGGCCATAATGATCACGAAGCTACATATTATACATTTATACAGATTCGATGATTACTCGGTATTCTCGAGTCTCGATAAATTTAATTTATAATAGGAAATCGTGATAAATATAATTATATTGAATCAGTAATATAAATTACTTGGTACTTATTATAATGGGAAAATTAATCGTATGAACTACGAAGAACAAATCAACATTACATTGGGTGTGGGCGAAGAGCGGCGTGGTCCCGTCGGCGGCTCGTGGCTGTTTGTTGAGTGTTACCCATTATTCAGCTGACACTCCTCGAATCGTTTACAATCGGATGCTATTGATGCTAGTTCAATGTAATCGCGAGTACAATAGTCAATATTGTATGGGAATAAAATTAAAACGTACCAAACATTATCGACACGTTTTATCGTGAAATTAAAATATAAAAAAAAAATTTTCTACAAAACAATAGTAATACTATATATTACGTATAAAGTATGTAAGTAATAACATTGATTATAATTTATAAATACTTTAATAAAATGCTATAATAATATAATACTATGGTATTTATAATCAATAGTAATAATTAATGATATAATTCTATAAAATGTGTGTGAAATGTGGAACAGTGAATGTACAAGCTTGAAACACAAAAAGGTACATCATTACAACATCATATCTATAATCTACTATTTACTAAACACTAAAGTATTTGCATAAATATAGTGTAGCCTGTAGGTATATGTATAATATATATATTATATTATATACTGTGTACCCATAAATAGTTATTTAATCTGAGGTATCCTGTAGGCTGTAAGTCTATGTCTCGTAAAGGTTCGCTGGTAAATCTGTATATGGTTATCCGAATGTTCCGAACTGATAATATAAATTGTCGATTTTTTCTAGTATATTAAAAATCAATACCATAAATTCAGTTTAGATCGAGCGATAAAAAAAAGTATACGAGTTTGTAAAGTCAACATGAGCACTTTAAGAAAGATGTATTAATTTATCATTTTATTTGTAAAATGCGCTAAAATGTAGCTCTATGCGAGATGGTTATGGACTTCATAGTTTAGGTCAGCGTTTCCCAAAGTGTGTTCCGCGGGACAATGCTAAGAGTTCCGCCTGATTTATGTGATTACTGAAAAACTTATTTTATATTATTTAAAAAACTTTACAATTAAAAGTTGTGTTTTAAACTAATGTTAATAAAGAGTAATCATTATCAATATATTAACAGTATCCTTAACGACATTTTTTAGAGTAATGGTTTTTTTTTTTTTAAGAAAAATTTGAGTTAAAAAGACATTAGGGTTCCGGGAAACACAAACTATTTTTTAAGGGTTCCGGAATTGTAAAAGTTTGGGAACCGCTGGCTTAGGTTCCCCAAACATATTGTATCTTAGACAGAACCAGATTTTGTATATATATATCACCTCTCAGATCTGAAGGAATCATGAACTACTAAGATATAAAATTGACACGTATTTTTTTTCGCTTTTGCGTATTCACGACTACGACCCGTAATGGCAGTGGCCGATTTGCGACCGCTTCTATTATTGTAATTTGCTAACACTATGAAGCACAACTTTAGAATTTTCTAGACATATTGTAAGTTGCATAATAGACGACCAACGACCAACAATTATATTACTACCGTAGCAACTAGCATCTGTTTTATACCATTAATCATGTTTTATGGGTGATCATTAATTATTAATGAATCTTTTTGATCCAATTATATTAGTCGAATAGGTACCTATCACGGTTTATGTTTGCAAATTACACATTTTCGGGGTCAAGCGCTGCCAAATATGGCTGGATTGCAATTTCAGCACCTCCGTATGCACAAAAGTGCATGTGTTCGCAATTTACGTATACGAAGTAAAATAGAAACAATACAATTTTGCATTTTATTGTCCTTACATTATTGTATTTCAATCAAAAGGTCTTGTACAACAATAATGTAATAAATAACCCATAGTTTATCAGTACCTATTCTGTATTCATCTTTTATTTATTTATTTTTTACGAACCTAAGTTCAATTACAAAATAAAATGTAACAAGATTTCAACTTATAACTAAGTAACAACAATAGTTAATCAAAATAAAAAGAATATAACATAATATAGGGAATATGAAAGAATATTAATAACAATAATAACAGCAGAATAAGAATAAAATATAAAAGATAAATTAATTAACCGACAACAATTTGATTTATGAAAAAAAAAAAAATCAAAATCAGTATTGATAAAGTTACCATTATATAATAGATAATAATAATAGGGGAAAGTTAAGTATGTAATCGAGAGGATTAGAAGAAATTAATTATTATAATTACTAATAGTTAATACTTGTATTATTAATACATTTACATCGAGAACTAATGTCATATGCATAAATAAATAAGTGCATTGAAGGTATTTTAAATCAAAATAATTTCTCAATATACGAAACCTACCACAGGGGGCGGCTTATGATCTCGATGAGCAAACGTAGGTTGTGTATCGCAGGTAACCCCTCGTATTTTGGTAGCCACAATTTTTTATTTTTTTGTCATAAGTTATAACTATCTCATTAGGTTGATCGTTGTCCGTTGATATGATGATCATTTCACGGATCAGCGCTCACGAAAAGCCATTATCTGTGCGTGCCACCAGGTAATCTATTAGATACAACTATACGAGTGTATACAACAATGATAATATTATTACAAAAAAATTAATAATATTTTTTGTTGGGCGGAGACGAGCTAGTCGAGCTCCCTACCCACATTCTCATCATCACCAGACAGAAATACGGCCTTGGGAAGTTAGGACTATAGTAGGATGAATTATATTCTATGGGAATATTATAAATTAATGTATTATGTATTATGTACATTTACAATTTATATGAATGTCGTGTATCCTGACATTCGGTGTATGAATGTATTCAGAGCTCAAAGGCTTAAATTCATAATAATATAGGTATAACTTTAAAATATCAAACATCAATATTTTACATTACATTTTGTTATTGTTTTATTTTGGTTAAGTATATAAGGCATTAGATCTTAATGAATTTCGTATATTGTAAGTACATATAAGTATATTAGGAATTGATAATTAAACAAATATTTACACATTCATAATTTAAATAAGCCATACTGATTGATTAAAAAAAAAAATGAATTAATCTACCAACAAATAAGACACAGTATTTGTAATAATAAATAATTTATTAAGAAACCTGTCGTAACAAACTCCAAATGGTCTGGGGGAAAGAGGAAGGAAAGGCTTTTGTTGCCAATGCCATCAATAAAAAAAAAAAAAACGGATGGGTCTCGCTTTGCTGTACAGTTGGGGGTGGAGTGTACCTCGTTTATAGGATAGGTCATTATTACAATGGATTTGTTAAATTTGAATGCAGTGATAGATATCATTGTATACAAATAACGATTCTGAACGGAGTTAATATGTTTGTCTAAAATGTGTATATAAT